>PVJS01061119.1:0-11070 GCA_004027185.1 Glis glis | reverse complement strand
TATAAAAAATAGGGCGGGGGGGGGTGTAGCTCAGAGGCAAAATGCCCCTGGGTTCAATCCCCAGTACCGCAAAAAAAAAAAAAAAAAAAAAGAAGGTAGAAAAGAACTGGCTAAGCTGGGCGTGGTGGCGCACACTTATAATCCCAGTACTTGGGAGGCTGAAACAGGAGGATCGCAGGTTTGCAGCCAGCCTCAGGTACTTAGTGAGGCCCTCTGCAACTTAGTGAGACCCCGTTTCAAAATAAAGAATAAAAAATAGGGCTGGGGGTGTACCTCGGAGGTAGAATCTCCCTTGGTTCAATCCCCAGTACCGCGAAAAAAAAAAAAAAAAGAACTGGCTAGACTCTGTCACCAGAGAATTCTCACACATACTCATTTTAAGAAAGGTTAGAAATGGAGGTTAAACACCTGGAAGTTGAATTCCTCAAAAATTATTCATGCAGCCAGGCCTGGTGGCACACATCTGTAATCCCAATACTTGGGAGGCTGAGACAGGAGGCTCGCAGGTTCAAGGACAGCCTCAGATCAGAGGTAGAATGCCCCTGGGTTCAATCCCCAGTACCGCAAAAAAAAAAAAAAAAGAAAAAAAAATTATTCATGCACAGTGCTCCTTAGAAAGCATGCTGAATTTTTAAGTTTATGCACAGCCCACTGAAACCTCTCTGGTTCATTTAACACACTCCATTGCGTGTGCTTCCCCGTCCCTCTCCTTTCTCAGGCTGAGCCTCGGGGCCATTTCTCTCAGCAGCAGGAGAGGGGCTGTGCTTCTGAGGAGCTGAGAAGTGGAGAAATGGAAGACGGGAGAGTCCATTTTATCACTCCCATCAGCAATAACATAAACGACATGCTCGTCAGTGGAGTAAATGTCGTTTTGATATCAAGACTCAGTCTAATTCTAGATGGGTTTTAGGGTTTTTAAGACTATCCTATTTATTTACATTTATTTATTTATTTATTTATTTATTTTGGCGGTACCAGGGATTGAACCCAGGGGCATTCTACCTCCGAGCTACACCCCCAGCCCTATTTTTTATTCTTTATTTTGAAACAGGGTCTCACTAAGTTGTGGGGGTCCTCACTAAGTAGCTGAGGCTGGCCACGAACCGGGATCCTCCGGTCTCAGCCTCCCAAGTACTGGGATTATAAGCGTGTGACACCACACACGGCTTACTTTTAGGTCTTCTATTCAAAATAGGAGACAAACTAGTTTCATTGATTGTATAACTTATCAAGTATTTCCCAAATTCTCTATTTTTCTTTTTTCTTTATTTGTGTGTGTGGTACCTGGGGATTGAACCCAGGGGCATTCTACCTCTGAGCTACACCCCCAGCCCGATTTTATTTTTATTTTGAAACAGGGTCTTGCTAGGTTGATGAGAGTCTCACTACTTGCTGAGGCTGTTCTCGAACCTGTGATCCTCCTGTCTTAGCCTCCCAAGTACTGAGATTACAGGCTACCGCACCCGGTTCAAATTCTTTCTTTTCTTTTTTTTGCAGTACTGGAGATTGAACCCAGGGGCACTTTACCTCCGAGCTACACCCCCAGTCCTATTTTTTATTCTTTATTTTGAAACAGGGTCTCGCCAAGTTGCAGAGAGCCTCACTAAGTAGCTGAGGCTGGCCGCGAATCTGCAATCCTCCTGTCTCAGCCTCCTAAGTACTGGGATTACAAGCGTGCACCACCACGCCCGGCTCAAATTCTCTATTTCTAAGGAAACAAAAATAAGCAAAGTTAAGGATACAAAGTACTCACGATGGCAGCAATTTCAGCTGAGGTTCTGTCATGGGTGGAAACAAAGATGATAGATGCCAACAAAAACACACATCCTGTTCCCAGCGTGATATAAAAATCCTATGCACACATATAAAACACAAAAGGATTACAATATGAATTACAATATTACAATATTGCAAAGTTTTTGACTTTTAATTAAAAAAAATTTCAGTAACTTTTTCTTGATACAACCCAAACTTAACATACCCCAACCTCTTCTTTTTTTTTTTTGCGGATTGAACCCAGGGGTGCTCTACCTCTGAGATACACTCCCTGCCTTTTTTATTTTTTATTTCGAAACAGGGTCTCACTAAGTTGCTGAGGCTAGCCTCGAACCTGTGGTCCTCCTGTCTCAACATCCCAAATACTGGGATTTAAAGGTGTGTGCTACCATGCCTGGCTATTTTTGTTTGTTTGTTTTTGATACTGGGGATTGAACCCAGGGGTGTTTTACCTCCAAGCTACACCCCTAGTCCTTTGTTTTATTATTATTTTTTAATTTTGAAACAGGGTCTAAGTTGCTTGCTAAATTTCTGAAGCTGACCTTGAACTTGCGATCCTCTTGCCTCAGCCTCCTAAGTACTGGGATTACAGGCGTGCACCACCATGCCCCGCACCCCCAAACTTCTTTACATTTTTTTTGGCGGTACCAGGGATTGAACCCAGGGGCATTCTACCTCCGAGCTACACCCCCAGCCCTATTTTTTTTTTATTCTTCATTTTGAAACAGAGTCTCACTAAGTTGTGGAGGGTCTCATTAAGTAGCTGAGGCTGGCTGCGAATCCGGATCCTCTGTCTCAGCCTCCCAAGTTCTGGAATTACAAACGTGCGCCACCACGCCCAGCTCGCAACCCCAACTTCTAACTTTTTAATAAGCTGGACACTCAAACACTATCTATTCTTTGGGCTGGGCATATTGAGAGAGTACAAGATAATCTTTTAATAGAAAGTACCCCAAACAGTGGTGTGTGTGTGTATGTGTGTGTGTCCTCTTTTTCTCTAGGACATTAAAATGATCGCAATCAAAAGATGTATTATAATTCCATCTTATTTCCAGCAAAAAGATTTTTCTGTCCTTTCAAAGTATTCTATGCTAGAGCAGCATCTCTGGACGTGCTTTGACACTTTTGAAAAGAATAATAATAAGAAAAACCCAACCATGCCGATCATTAACTAAATAAAAGTATGTCGAGACTGTTCTTTAGACGCCTGAGTTTTCTGGAACACTGTATTGCCCTGAACTGTTCCTGGCCATCCACAGTGAGCTCGTATGAAGAGCGTATCTACTACTTGAAAACTTCCCCTTCTCATGGGACTGCGGCTTAGAACCGTGAGGTGCTTCCTGGGTTTCGAGAGCTCTCCCGAGCACTGTGCAAGGCTCGCACGTGACAACTGAAAACAGTGCTTGACACATGCTTGGTTCAGCGGAGAACCTGCTCAACTGAGAGCCACTCCAACGGCTCGGAAGCTCACACTCCCGGAGTTTTCTGAACTATGACTTCCACTAGGCCTAGTATCAATAAAACCGTCCAACAGAGAATTCCTATACTGTCAATCATTTGTTTAACATATATAAAAAATCTAAGAAGCTTTCTCTTTGTTTCTAAAAGAGGGGTTACTTCAAATCTGTGACATAAGCCAGGCGTGGTGGTGTACGCTTGTAATCCCAGTACTTGGGAGGCTGAGACAGGAGGATATCGCAGGTTCGAGGACAGCCTCAGCAAGTAGTGAGACTCTCATCAGCCTAGTGAGACCCTGTTTCCAAGTAAGAAATAAAAAAATAGGCTGGGGGTGTAGCTCAAAGGTAGAATGCCTCTGGTTTCAATCCCCAGTGCCGTAAAAAAAAACCTTTCTAAATGGTCAAGTTAGATGTAATAAGTATTTTAGAATTTGTTTAAATTAGTTAGACAATTATACTAAACTGGACAATATTATAATAGTTTCTTTTCAAAAAGATCAATGTTTCAAATACTACAGATGCAGCACTAAGGTAAAAATTAAACATTTCTAAAAAAACTTTTTGTGGCTAGTTAATGCTATTGAGATACTACAAAAATGATTCCAACCTTTTTTTTTGTACTGGGGTATTGTTCTACCTCTGAGCTACACCCCCAGTCCTACCTTATTTTTTATTTGGAAACAAGGTCCTGCTAAGTTGTTGAGGTCCTTGCTAAGTTGCCAAGGCTGGCCTTAAACATGTGATCCTCCTGTCTCAGCCTCCCAAGTACTGGGATTACAAGCATGTGCCACCACGCCCGGCTCCTATCCTATTTTTTATTTGGAAACAGGGTCCTGCTAAGTTGCTGAGGCTGGCCTTAAACATGTGATCCTCCTGTCTCAGTCTCCCAAGTACTGGGATTACAGGTGTGTGCCACCACACCTGGCTGATTACAACTTTTGAGGTTTAAAATATTAACTCACACAAACTAAAAATGAAGCAGTTCAGATGCTCAAAAACATTTTGCTGTCCAAATATTAAGGCATACTTATCTACGAAAAGGAAGAATTTTCAAATACTATAAATATAATTAACAAAAACCCTAAGGTATTCTCTGCATCCTCCTCTTAATATGTGTTTCATAAAACAAATGGGTTCTGTTGTCGCTGCTGCGTGGAGGTTCCTGTATGAAGCATCTGAAGCCTCTGGAAGCCAGGGCACTGGTTCTACTGGGATTCTGCCCAGGTCACACGGCAGAGGAAGGAGTGCAAGGGCTTTCCCTGAGTTCACATCTCCGTTTACTCGCCCTGGCTGTGTTAACTTCCACTCTGAACCTGTTTCCTGAACGTAAACTCCATCAGGCATCTGATGAGCACACACCTGCAGTTCTCAGGATGGCAAGGTGTGCTTGATGGACTTGATTCAGGGTTTTGTGTGTGTGGGTGTGGTGCTGGAGATTGAACCCACGGGCATTCTACCTCCGAGCTACACCCTCAGCCCTATTTTATTTTTATTTGGAAACAGAGACTCGCTAACTTGCCAACAGCCTCACTAAGTAGCTGAGGCTGGCCGTGAACCTGCGATCCTCCTGTCTCAGCCTCCCAAGTACTGGGATGACAAGTGTGCACCACCAGACCCGGCTTAGACTTGTTTTTCCAAGTTATTTTTTAGCAGTTTGGTATCAACTCTTCCTTCCTCCCTTCTTCCTTAACATCCCCTTGGCAGCGAAAGGCTCTTTTCTTTCCCTCCCTCCCTCCCTCCCTCTTTCTCTCTCTCTCTCTCTTTCTTTCTCTCTCTCTCTCTTTCTTTCTTTTCTCTCTCTCTCTCTCTTTCTTCCCTTTCAGACCTTCCCTTCCTTTTCCTCCTTCTTTTACCCTAACATTCCCTTGGTAGCAAAAGGCTCTTTTCCTTCCTTCTTTCTTTCTTCCCTTCTTCCTTTCTTCTTCCCTGCTATCCCCTTAGCAGCAAAGAGTAAGCTGCTTAGAGAGCTGGGAAATGGATATTGCCTACTCAGGGCACAGAGTTTTGAAAGCATAGCTACTCTGAGCAATGAAATACACAAGGGTGCAAAATCGCTGCGCTCTTAGTACAGGGCTCTGTTTTTCCCACGTACCGATGACTTGACTTTTGCGGCATCGACCCGGTTGTACACTGGTGTGCAGTACACGATCAGCAGGAGGAGACTCAGGAGGAAGGCGCTGCAGCTCACGAACTCAAAGAAGTACAGCCCGCCACACAGTGTGCACTGCATCACGACCTCTTCACAGATGAAAGCCAGCAGAGACAGCAACTACAGAGGAAGAAAACACCAAGACGTTCTCAGAGAACCTGCGGTATTCAGAAATCTGCCCCGTTCACTCAGACACTTACAGAGGCCGTGGCAGTCCAGAGGCGAGAGCAGGCCTCCCTTACAGAGAACCTCAGTCCACGTGCTCTGAAGGGAGGCCAGGCACTGACTACCAGGAGCTAAATGCTAGAATACAGAAAGCAGGGTGTTGTTCTTATAAACGCACAAAGCAAGGGCTTCCAGAAGGAAAACGGGCCATTCTGGGGTGAAAGAGAGGTTCAGAAGTTATTGGCAGAACCGGGCATGGTGGAGCATGCCTGTAATCCCAGTACTTGGGAGGCTGTGACAGGAGGATCAAGGGTTCGAAGCCAGCCTCAGCAACTTAGCAAGGCTCTCAGCAACTTAGTGAAACCCTGTTTCCAAAAAAATAAAATAAAATAGGGCTGGAGGTATAGCTTGAAGGTAGAATGCCCGAGTTCAATCCCTAGCACCCCCCTTAAAAAAAGTTCCTGGCAAACTGGGCGTGGTGGCACACACTTTTAAACCTAGTACTTGGGAGGCTGAGACCAGAGGACCCAGGTTCACAGCCAGCCTCAACTACTTAGTGAGGACGCCGCAACTTAGTGAGACCCTGTTTCAAAATAAAGAATAAAAAAATAGGGCTGGGGGTGTAGCTCGGAGGTAGAATGTCCCTGGGCTCAATCTCCAGTACTGCAAAAAAAAAAAAAAAAGTTCCTGGCAGAGTAGTAGTATTATAGAAAGGTCTGGAGATGAGAGAGCACGGTGCCCCCTCCCATAAAGACACACACACACAGCCTAGCACCCCCAAATGAACTGTGAGAGCCAGTCACGTCAACGTGACTACAGTACAGAGTCTGAGGGAAGGAAAAGGCAGCACAGATATTCTGTGAGACTGGGGAGGAAGCAGAGGCCAAATCTAGGGTCCTCATCAATGCCTGAGGAGTGGGGTTCCCAGGGCTTCAGCTAAAGGAGGGTGTGATAATCTAGGGGTCCTCATCAACGCCTAGAGGAGTGGGGTTCCCAGGGCTTCAGCTAAAGGAGGGTGTGATCAGCTTTATGCTTTTTTTTTTTTTGGCACTGAAGACTGAACCCCGAGGCATTCTACCTCCAACCTATACCCTTAGTCCTATTTTATTTTTTTGTTTTGAAACAGGGTCTCGCTAAGTTGCTGAGGCTATCCTCGAACCTGTGAGTCTCCTGTCTCACCCTCCCAAGTACTGGGATTTCAAGCATGCACCACCACACCAGGCAGGTTTAGGCTTTTAGGTTTTACTAACTCCAATATGGAGAAGGGACTGGCGCTAGTGCAAAACTTGGGGCAGACATCCAGCTGGGAAGCTGCAGTAGGAACTCGAAGAAGATGGGGACGAGGGTAGCAGTAATGATGAAGAGTGGGCACCCACTGGGGGAGGCAGGAGAGTCCCTCGTCAGGCAGGATGAGAACAAACACGGCGGACCCGCCATAACGCAGATGTACCCAGACACTTTATTTTGGTTAAAACAAAAAGGCACACTTGTTCAATCTTTTGAAGTGGGTCTTTTCTCTGAGTACAAGTCCACTGTTTGCAATTCCATATCGTTGCTTTTTGTTTGTCTGGTTTTTGCTTTTTCTGCATTAATCACGTGCGTCATGGATGGACTATCACTTCCAGGCAGATGTGATCTGCAGTGGAGAGAGATCCTGGGCACTTGATGAACAGCGTACAAACTGTTCCTGCAGTGGGACAGGTTCACTAGTCTTTTACTAGCCTTAAATAACTTCACAGCTGATAAATATTTTAGTAACTTATCTTTCAGTCTTTCCAAAGCATTTATTTTCACAGAATTAATTCTTTTTTATACTCAATTTTAGTTTGTATAACATTTAATTAAATGCCGGACCATAAAAAGTATTATTAGCATCCCCAGGTATGGGAAGCACACACATCAAATGAAGGGCAGAGGAGTGCTCAAGGGTCACCCACCGGCCATGACAGGCTGTGGGTGACAGGTGTTGGGTCAGAATGCCTGGCACATGCCAGATGTGGTGGTGCATGCCTGCAATCTCAGTACTTGGGAGGCTGAGACAGGAGGATCACAGGTTCAAGGCCAGCCGTAGCAATTTAGCAAGGCTCTCAGCAACTCAGCGAGACCCTGTTTCAAAACAAAAAAATAAAATAGGGCTGGGAGTGTAGCTTGGAGGTAGAAGGACGCTGGGTTCAATCCCCAGTGCCAAAAAAACAAGAATGCCTGGCACAGTGAATGGAGAATGGAGAGCGGTTAACTGATTAACACGGCGACTCAATTAAGTGCAGGTGGACTTTCACAGCACCCCCACTGTTGCATTTCTGGTATTAATATACTGGTACTCCAATGCAGAAAGAATCAGGTTTTCTTCTTTTTAAGAGGCAAGGGTTGAGCCGGGCGGGGTGGCACATGCTTGTAATCCCAGTACTTGGGAGGCTGAGACTGGAGGATCCGGGTTCACGGCCAGCCTCAGCTACTTAGTGAGGTTCTCCGCAATTTAGTGAGACCCTGTTTCAAAATAAAGAATAAAAAAATAGGGCTGGGTGTGTAGCTCTGAGGTACAATGCCCCTGGGTTCAATCCCCAGTACCAAAAAAAAAAAAAAAAAAAGAGGCAAAGGTACTGAGGAGAGAAATTTTTTTTTCTTTTGTATTGGGGATTGAACTCAGGGGCATTCTACCTCTGAGCTAACCCCCTCCCCGTCCTTTTTCTTTTTTATTTTGAAGGAAGGTCTTGCTAAGTAGCTCCGGCTAACTTCGAACTTGCAATCCTCCTGTCTCACACTCCCAAGCACCAGGATTACAGGTGTGCACCACCACATGAAAAAAAAGGGGGGGTTGAAAACCCCCCCTTTTTTTTGGAAGTACCAAGGATTGAACACAGGGGCATTCTACCTCTGAGCTACACCCGCAGCCCATTTTATTTTTATTTTGAAATAGCATCTAAATTGCTGAGGGCCTTGCTAAATTGCTGAAGCTGACCTTCAATCTGCAACCCTGTCTCAGATTCCCAAGTACTGGAATTACAATCCTGTGCCACCACATCCAGCTGAGAATTCCTTTTTATTTTTTTAATTTTTTTGCGGTACTGGGGATTGAACCGGGGGCATTCTAACTCCAAGTTATAACCCCAGCCCTATTTTATTTTTTGTTTTGAAATGGTCTCACTAGGTTGCTGAGGCTGTCCTCAAACCTCAGATTCTCTGGTCTCAGCCTCCCAAGTACTAGGATTACAGGCGTGCACCACCATGCCCGGCAAATCCCCCAATTTAAGACATTTACAGAGGGAAGACCCCAGCAAGAACAACTAGGAGCAGCGGCCCAGGAAGCAGCAGACAAGAAGAAAAGTATTTGCACACACAACAAGAGAAGCATGAGTACTAAATGCTGTTTAAAGGCCAAGGAAGCCGGGCGTGGTGGCGCACGCTTGTAATCCCAGTACTTGGGAGGCGGAGACTGGAGGATCCGGGTTCACGGCCAGCCTCAGCTACTTAGTGAGGCCTCCGCAACTTCGTGAGACCCGGTTTCAAAATAAAGTGTAAAAAATAAGGCCGGGAGTGTAGCGTGGAGGTAGAACGCCCCTGGGTTCAATCCCCGGTACCGCAAATAAATAAATAAATAAATAAATAAATAAATAAAAGCCAAGGAAGAACAACACTGGACACCTCCACAGACTGAGCCCTGGAAGGTTGCTGGTGATATCAGCAAGACAATTTGGGTCAGGAGTTCTAGGGGGCAAGAAGCTAGACTACAGCACTATGCACTACACGCTGAGGGGAAGGCCAAGCAGAGAGACAGACGCAGGCAGGAAGCGCGGCTGGGTCAGGCGTGGCAGCGCACACCTGTATGTAATCTCATTACTTGGGAGGCTGAGACAGGAAGATCGCAGGTTTGAGGTCAGCCTCAGGAATTTAGCGGGACCCTGTTTCAAAATAAAAAAGAGAAAGGGCTGGGTGTGGTGGTGCATGCTTGGAATCCCAGTACTTGGGAGGTTGAGACAGGAGGACTGCAGGTTTGAGGCCAGCCTCAGCAACTCAGCGAGATTCTCAGCAACCTAGGAAACCCTGTTTCAAAACAAAAATAAAGGCTGGAGGTGTAGCTCAGAGGTAGAATGCCTCTGGGTTCAATTCTCAGTAACACACACACACACACACACACACACACACACACACACACGCTGAAAAGAAGGGGAAAAAAAGGAGAGGTCAAATCTAAATTAGTATGTAGGCCTCTAAGGGATTCCAACACACACTGGCAATACAAAATTTATATATCCCTACAACTAAAAAGAATTTATATGAAGACAAAAATAGATCCCATTGCTCTAATTTCCTGAAAGTTAGCAAGGCATGAAATAGCTCCACACGTCCTCAACAACTCCCTTCAGACAGTGTTGGGTGAGGCACCCCATCCTTACACGCTAGGACACAGAGTGACGCACAAGGCCGATCTCAGAAGGTCACCGTGTAAAGGCATTTCCTCAAATCCTATAATGACAGCATAAATTTTTACCTGACTATATATAAAACATACTAAATGTCTAATATTCCATTTGCTTTATTCTTGCCTCTATGTTAAATTTTGCCCAAGTTTCAAGGATTTATGAGAAATTTACAAAATATGCCTCAGGTATATAAAGGTCAATTAAGTGTGATAAGATACCAGCCTAAAACTAATTGAGATTTCAGAATCATTGCTCTTGAACCGTTCTTATAAAAATTAAGCGATCAGGACCACACATCTGCGAGACTCCATGAGATTGCTTATCTACTCTAGGTAAGAAGCAGCCGGATCCAGATTATCCGGAAGTAGTCCATCTCAAGTCAGCACAAGTCCTGTTCCAAGCGTATGAAGGAGAGTCACTTACTGACTTCAGCCTCATGGCAGTATTAAGAAGTGGGTATGACCGGACATGGTGACACACGCTTATAATCCCAGTACTGGGAGGCTGAGACCAGAGGATCCCGGTTCGCGGCCAGCTTCAGCTACTTAGTGAGGCCCTCTGCAACTTAGTGAGACCCTGTTTCCAAATAAAAAATAAAATAGGGCTGGGGGTGTAGCTCGGAGGTAGAACGCCCCTGGGTTCAATTCCCCATATCAACAACAACAAAAAAGGAATTTGCATGGTAACTCCAAAGAATAATGAGGCCACTGACCGAACCTGCCAGGGAAGCTGAGGCCGGTGAGGGAGCTGGGTGGGGCTGTGTGATGGATGAGGGCAACAGGGAGGACCTGCCGCAAACAGAGCTGGTTTAGTAGGTTAGAAGACCCGAGAAGCAGAGCACTGGGTGGGGCAGAGGAAACCGTGCAGTTCCAGAGTAGGAGGGAGCCGGGCGTGGTGGCGCACACTTGTCATCCCAGTACTTGGGAGGCTGAGACTGGAGGATCCAGGTTTGCAGCCAGCCTCAGCTACTTAGTGAGGCCCTCTGCAACTTAGTGAAACCCTGTTTCAAAATAAAGATTAAAAAATAGGGCTGGGGGTGTAGTTCGGAAGTAGAATGCGCCTGGGTTCAATCCCCGGTACCGCAAAAAAAAAAAAAAAAAAA
>PVJS01061118.1:0-11070 GCA_004027185.1 Glis glis | reverse complement strand
GCCCTATTTTTTATACTTTATTTTGAAACCGGGTCTCACGAAGTTGCGGAGGGCCTCACTAAGTAGAGAGAGAGAGAGAGAGAGAGAGAGAGAGAGCTGAGGCTGGCCTCGAACCCGGATCCTCCGGTTTCCGCCTCCCAAAGTACTGGGATTACAAGTGTGCGCCACCACGCCCGGCCATTAAAAAAAATTTAAAAAAAAGAGGCAAACTTGCTTAAGCATAGGATGGGCCCTCTTAGAAACAGCATGATATGCAAAAGTCCTGGACTCTTCGTGCATAGGTTAGCCTATTTCCTTCCTTCAAGCTTGTATACTTTCCAAGACAAAAGAAATTTCCACGAACTCCCCCCTCCCCTGGAAATAAATGTGTATGTATCCTGCCTGCACGAGGAAGGAGGGAATAAAGAGGAGATGAAAAGAAGGAAGAGAATGAGAGTGAAATTCAGTGTTTTCAAATTCACTTTTCAAAAAAATACAAATTTTGACCCATTTGAAAATTTGAACTTTCAGCATACTGAACATGAATCTTGGTTTTCATAGAGGAAAGTGAACCACTCAGAAGGTCAGGTGCATTGAGAGCAGAGAGGTTCAGTGAGGACAGAGCTGAGACAGTGACATGCCCATTCCAAAATGTAGAAGGGCCTTGGGTGGCTGTATCCAGGTCAGGCCATCTCCAGTCACTGACATTTGGCTCCAAAGTGACTCTTTGGCAGGTGCCGGCTGTTCCCATGGCTGAGCTATTCTTGTGTCAACTTGGCTTATGAAATATTTACCAGCAATTAGTCATATGTGACAAAAGGCACAGACAGGCCCAGAGGGCTTTTAAAATGCCACTTTCCTAATTTCTGTTTATAGAACAATAACATGGAAAGCAAAGTTAGCAGGAGGATTCTCAGCAGGCCTGCCCTACCATTTTAGGGCTCCATCAAGAGAACAAAGGAAGCCTACACACATACGTTTAAGAAGCAAGCTAATAAGCTGTTAAGTAAAGTAAAATAAAGGCCTCTCCTCTCCTTTTACCTTGACACATAGACCTTCGTATTCTTGAAGGCTGTGTCTGAATTTAGAATTCTCAAACTGCTCAGAGTTCCAAAGCAGAAAGCAGTATTGTGGGCAGAGCTGGCCCCAGCCCCGACCTCCAGCCCCTTCTAGAGGGGAGATTCTGTGAGACTGTTGAAGTACCCCATTCCTCACCAACTGGACGCCTTCATCGCTGCTTTGGGGTGGAGACCCACTCACTCACTGGGCTGCCGCACGGGTTCTCCTTACCCCATTCAGGCTCCAGCACCCAGTACCAGGCACTCCTTTTTAAAGGAGAAAGTCCTTTAAACATTTCCTATTTATGTTTATGCAACACATTCAAAGAACAAATACCTATTGAAAACCCTCCTCGGGCCATAAACCGCTATGGAGATGACAGTGAACCAGAGACAGGGTTGTCCTCATGGAGCATCCCAGTCAAACTGTGGTGAAAGCGGAAGCCACAGGGGCGTTGGGAGGGGGTGATACGGGGAGCTGGCCTTTGTCCACTTTCTGGACACAGGAATTAGCTAAGTTAAAGGTTAGTGGGAGGAGGGATCAGGGGCAGTGGAGTGATCTAGACAGAGAGAAAAGAACATTCTCATCCTCTAACAGTGGAGTATTATGGAAATAGAACAAGGAGGGAGAATGGCCAGAAATGAAGGGAAAGGCTTAAGCAGGGAGGGGCCTGGCCCCAGAGGGTCTTCAAGGCCTTGGTGAGAACAGACTTCATCCCCAGGGCGATAGAAACCCATGCAGTGTTTTCATCAGGGAGGTGCCACGCAGAGTTGCTTCTTACAAAGAGATCTTTATGGATGCAGTGTTGCCGATGGACCGCAGGGATAAGGGTAAACCAGCAAGAAAGGGACTGTAGTGGCTTACGTGACAGATTCCAGTGGCAGTGGGTTGGAGAAAAGAGGACAAATGGAAGCGACACAAGTTAGAATCGACGGGACTTGGTGATTTGATGCAGGAAGGAGGAAGAGTCTAGGATGAGGCCTCATCTTTACCTGGGTTTGCTTATAACAATTATGTCTGAGTAGTTATTTGCACATTTACTTATTTTATGTCTGCCTTCCCACAAGATTATAAGCAACCCAAGGAGACTCACCTGAAACTCCTCACCCTTTGTAGACACGCTGCTTAAGTGTACAGCACATAGCAGTGTTTAAAAACTGTTGGCTAAACTGTGTTTTTGTTTATGAGCCACCGGAGTTATGATGACATAATGATGACATTCAGTTGGGGACATGGGAGGAAGGAGAAGTGTAGAGGGTGAATTTTGTTGTCACCCTGTTGAGTGGCAGCACCTGTGATGAGACATTTTTGTAGAACTATCCCGGAAGCAACTGGAAAAGCAGTCTAAAACTAGGGGAGCAAGATGGGCAGGCAGATGTGGGAGTCCTGGGCACAGAGAGGGCGATCTGAGCCACGGCGCGTATGAGAAGAGGAACTAGAGTGCCAATAGGAAAAGCAACCCTTGGAGAGCACTCGAGGAAGTGGAAATTGAGGGTTGTGCAGAGGAATTGTAGCCAACATGGAAAGTTAGAGCCAACATGGAAGGGGTGGCCAGAACATTCTTGTGTGTGTGTGAGGGGGGTACTGGGGATTGAATCCAAGGCATCCAGCTAGGGAGCTACACTCCCAGCCCTTTTTATTTTATTTATTCATTTTGTGTGTGTGTGGTACCAGGGATTGAACCCAGGGGTGTTCTACCTCTGAGCTACACCCTCGGCCCTATTTTTTATCCTTTATTTTGAAACCGGGTCTCACGAAGTTGTGGAGGGCCTCACTAAGTAGCTGAGGCTGGCCGCGAACTCTGGTCTCCGCCTCCCAAGTACTGGGATTACAAGCGTGCGCCACCACGCCCGGCTATTTTTTGTTTTTTTGAAACAGAGTCTTGCTAGGTTGTTGAAGGTCTCTCTAAGTTGCGAGGCTGGCCTTGAACCTGTGATCCTCCTGTCTCAGCCTCCCAAGTACTGGGATTACAGGCATGCACCACCACACCCAGCCAGAATGTACTGAGTTGAGAGAAAACCAAGAGAAAATGGAGTCCTGAGGTTTAAGGGAAGAATGGGTAATGTGAGATATAATTGTATCTTTTCTGTCAAAGGAGGTAGTTTCACTTAGGCGGCCATTTTGTAACCTGGTAGGGATTTACATTCCTTCCCCAAATTAACATCTCTTTTTTTTTTTTTTTTTTTTGCGGTACCGGGGGTTGAACACAGGGGTGTTCTACCTCCGCGCTACACCCCCAGCCCTATTTTTTATACTTTATTTTGAAACCGGGTCTCACGAAGTTGCGGAGGGCCTCACTAAGGAGAGAAAGAGAGAGAGAGACAGGGAGAGAGAGAGCGAGAGACTGAGGCTGGCCGCGAACCTGGATCCTCCGGTCTCCGCCTCCCAAAGTACTGGGATTACAAGCATGTGCCACCACCCCTGGCCCAAATTAACATCTCTGAAGAGATTACAGGTGTCGACCCTCCCCCATCTTCCCCTGTAGCTGACCTGGAAGAATGTGAAGCTGGAACTTTGACCAATAGGAGCTCAGCGCAGGAGGAGCCTTGCGTTAGGGATATAAGACCCACTGGGTTCTTTGTGAAGCGTGCTCTCTCACATATCTGGGAGCACCCTTTTTTGCAAAAAAGTAAAATCGCCTTGCCAAACAATTTTCAAACACGTGCCATTTCTTTAGACGCCATAAAAAGTTATTTCTAACAGTAAGAAGGAAAGAGGAGTCGACAGTTTCTAAGGCTTCTGAGACCTCAAACAATGGAGGGTAAGAATAACAAGTTACATACAACACAATGGTGGACAAAAGCTAAAGTGAATTTAGGTGAAAGTGGAAGGAGCAAAATGAATTTGGGAAATGTGTGAGCAGCTCACTTGTTAATTGATGGGACTAACCAGTCATCATCTTGGTGTTCTTCTTCTTTTCTTTTTCTCTACAGTGCTAGGGATGGAACTCAGGGTCTCACTCTTGCTATGCAAGTGCTCTCCCACCAAGCTTCATCCCCTGCCCTCAACTGTAACCTTTAAAGGCTTTATTCAAGCCAGGTGTGGCGGCCCACACCTGTAATCCCAGTCTGGGGAGACTGACACAGGAGGTAAAGAACCAAAGTGAAGCTTCAGTTAAAGCTTTAAGTAGAATAGGCCTAAGTATCTGTTTTTCTAGAAGTTAAGTTTCTATAGCCTGTTGCCCCATACCCTGTAGAAACCATTAAGTGTGCTAATCTGATCTTGTCCCTAGCAACCCCTAGAAACAGCCAATTGGTGTCAAGCACACCTGGGTTTGGAACTCCAGATAATTTGGGCGAGGCCACTCTGACCAGAGTCAGCAGGCCCCCCACCCATCCTGGACATTCCTGAGAAAGGTACTGCGGGTCCGACCAATCAGCTTAAATGTCACCATATAGGGTTAACGCTTCCCTAATGATGACCCCTACCTAAGGCGTGAAAATTAAACCAACCAGGGAACGCCAACAAGCTTATGTTTTAAACTAACCTATCAATGTAAAGGTGGGGCGGGCTGCCTCCTTAAGGGATAAAAGCTTTGTTCTCGGAGAGCAAGGGGCTTCTCCCTGTGACCACTGCGTTGGTGCACGTTAGGAGCCCAAGCTCGAACTTTAATAAAGGACCCTCGTGTGCTTTGCATCGGAATTGGCTCCTGGTGGTCTTTGGTGGGATCACGAACTTGGCATTTCAGAGAATCATAGATTCAAGGCCAGCTTCAGCAACTTAGTGAGACCATGTTTCAAAATAAAATAAATAAATAAAAAGGGCTGGGGGTGTAGCTCAGAGGTAGAATGCCCCTGGGTTTAATCCCCAGTGCCAGAGAGAGAGAGAGAGAGAGAGAGAGAGAGAGAGAGAAAGGATGGATGGAAGAACTTTACTCAGGATAAAATAAACAACTAGAGTTTTTTAAAAAGAGAGAGGGTAGTGCATGACCATCAAGCCCTTGGTGAGCAAACAACACAGAGGCCCAGGGCAAGGAGGGGACATAAAAGGGGGAGGGGTCTGGAGGTGACTTTGATTATTGCATCATTTCCCCTTAGGTCAGCCTAATCCACTCCTTCAAAGAAGGTCAAAAGAATTACTGGCAGGACCTGATCAACCAATAGAATTCCACTTCTCACAGATAGATCTTGCTAAAGTCCTTACCCAAAGAGCTAGAAGATAAAGCCCTCTTGAGACATGTTAGCACATTTCTGTAAGATGCTCCACCTCTCCTCTGTGAAGAAGCTCCAGAGTGGACAGAGCAAAGAATATTTTAAAACAACAACAAAACTTCTGTTGACCAAGAAATTGCAATTGACAGTTCAGCTCTCTTTTGGCTTAGGGATCTGATCTGTGTGTCATTCTTGCACCTTATCTAGTTGTCAGGATGGTGGAAGAATTAATAAACCATTGGTGTGCGATGCTTTAAACCTTAACGTCAGTGATAAAAATACAGGGTGAGCTTGTTTTCCTAAGGGTTAATACATTAAGCGTGAACCTTCAGTGCCACTTACCACTGAAGGTTTATACATTCAGCCCATTGTTATGGGGACTTTGGAAAAAGAAATAATAAAATACAGATTCTCTTCCTGCTCTCAAAATCTCCAGAATTATACCGTCAGGAAAGGTTGTCATGAAAAATGCCTTTCCAAGCCTTCAGTACCGAAAACCAGGCCCTCAAACATCCCTGACTGAGGTCTCACACTGACCTCCTAGTGACCTTGGGTCCTACAGCCCTGCAGTCTTGGGCCTGCGCACTCCACAGACCTGCCTGGCAGCCAGCGCTCAGCTCCTGGCTTCCTGAAGGCCATGGCTTTCTAGTCTGAGGGGATGGGGAAGAGTCCCCTCTTCCTGCACTGTGTCCAACCATTCTCACCACCCTGTAATCACCCCTACCATAGAACCGCTTGCTCAGAAGATGCTGAAGTTGATTTGAGTAGAAATCTGAGCTCAAGATTGCAGAGAGCCACATTTCTACCCAGAAAGCAGTATCTCCATGACACACAGAAAGAAGACTCTTATTAATAGGCATGTTAGTTCAGAAGTCAGGTAAAATCAAGGAATAAAAAACATGACAGGAAGGCTTTGGTACTTTGGTAACTGCAAACATGCTTTTGTGTGTCTGTGTTTCTTTCTTTTTCTTTTCTTTTTTTTTTGTGGTACTGGGGATTGAACCTAGGGGCATTCTACCTCCGAGCTATACCCTCATCCCTATTTTTATTCTTTATTTTGAAACAGGGTCTCACTAAGTTGCCGAGGGCCTCACAAGTTGCTGAGGCTGGCTATGAACCTGCGATCCTCCTGTCTCAGCCTCCCAAGTACTGGGATTCCAAGTGTGCACCACCATTCCCACCTGGGTCTGTGTTTCTCACAAAGCTCTGTTCCCAGTGGACATCTGTGATCATGAGGATTAAGGGACTTAGAGGTAAACTAAAAAATACCAAGATTGAGTCAGGCATGGCACATGCCTGTAATCCCAGTACTTGGGAGGCTAAGACAGAAGGATCACAGGTTCAAGACCAACCTCAGCAACTTAGCAAGACTCTCAGCAACCTCTGAGACTCTGTTTCAAAACAAAAAATAAAATATGCTGGGGGTATAACTCAAAGGTAGAATGCCTCTGGCTTCAGTTCTTAGTACCAAAAAAAAAAAATACCCAAGATTGGAACTCTAAAAAGATGTCTTCATTTCCCTTAACCTTTATCTATCTCTTCTACCCAGGTAGATTTTTCTGTACACAATTAACTCTTTCTATGAATATTTCCATCTATCATTATAATCTAGTAGTGGTCACCTTAAGTCTGACCCTGAAATTCATTCATTCAGCAAGGGCCCTTGAATCTGTCCCTGAAATTCAGTCATTCAACAAATTCTTAAGTTCCTTTTGTTTTCTAACATTGCACCAAACACTATAGATGCAAATGTGAATTACACATGATCCTTGACTTCAAAGAACTTCTGGTTTGGAGTTGATTAAAGGGAAAAAAAACAACTCAATGGATTCTGGAGACTCAAAGTATTTTCTAGAATATTAAGATGATAACACATGGGTGTCCTTTGTAGATAAGTGCCATCTCTTTATTCTGTATTACGGAAGCCAAGACTCTGAATCCAACTACACCTTTGCAGGCATGAAACCTTGGATGATGACACTGTTAAATTTTAAACTTGTCTTGAAGGAAAGGGCTTTTGCAATTTACTCCTTCTTGGGTTTACTTTTGAGGTGTTTCTTTGTACTAAAGGACTTATCTGATGACTTAAGTATAGGCACCAATTTCAAAAGTAGAAGGGCACACCTGATAAAAAGCACAGGGTACAATATCTGTTTACTTTCTCTCCTCATTTTGATGGCTTTGTTTGCCTTGTTTAAAGATCCATGTGCTTAATTATTTTATAGAATTACAAGTGAGGAACAGCTTTATAAAGCTGAGTTTTAGCCGGGCGTGGTGGTGCACACTTGTAATCCCAGTACTTGGGAGGCTGAGACAGGAGGATTGCAGGTTTGCGGTCATCCCCAGCTACTTAGTGAGGCCCTCTGCAACTTAATGAGACCCTGTTTCAAAATAAAGAATAAAAAATAGAGCTGGGGGTGTAGCTTGGAGGTAGAATGCCCCTGGGTTCTACCCCCAGTATCACAATAAATAAATAAATAAATAAATAAAGCTGAATTTTGACATTTTCTATTTTGTTGATTCATGTGACTATCAAGAGAGTGTTTTACAGTTTAATATCTGGGCTCCTAACTAAAGACTCAGTGCTTGAAACTGAGACACACAGTCAAAGAAAGTTCAAGATACTTTACCATGACAATTACTTAATATTTATTCTTTTTTTCATTTTCTAATTCTGTCCTCAAAATTTTGACTATGGTTCTAACCCACAGTCTGTATATCATCAGTCTTAGTGAATGCTCTGTAGATTCATGAGCTCAAAATCAACTTATCTTGGGTATAATAAATATTCAGTTTTCATTTCATTCTTTCATTCAGCCAACATTTACTGGAACCTTCTAAGGGACAGACATTGTTCTAGGTGTTGAGAATACATTAGTGAACAAAACAGACAAGAGTCCCTGCCCCCACAGAACTGACATTTTAGTGGAGCTTACATTCATTTAACCAAAAGTCTCAAATAACCAATTTTGAGAATGAACTCCACTTGTAGGGGAAAGGGAGACAAATGACAAAAATCTCACATTATTGGAAAATTGTAACATGATGTGGTTAAAGGGCCACTAGATTTGCAGTTAGGAGACAGGGTTGTACAATGAAAGGCACAGATCACCTGAACTTTTCTTTCTTTCATTCATTCATTCACTTTTGCACAGCTAGGTATTGAACTCAGGACCTTACACATACCAGGCAAATGCACTACCACTGAACTACATTCCAAGCCCTTTGTTTTTGGTACTGGAGATTAAACCCAGAGGCGGTCTGCCTCCAAGTGACACTCCTATCCCCTTTTGTTTTTTATTTTGAAACAAGGCCTTGCTAAGTGACTGAGGGTCTCACTAAGTTGCTGAGGCTGTCCTCAAACCTGTGATTCTCCTGTCTCAGCCTCCAAGTAGTGGGATTGCAGGCTTGTGCCACCACACCCAGCTCCATTTTTTTTTTTTTTTGGCAGTATGGGGGATTGAACCCAGGGGCATTCTACCTCTGAGCTACACCCCCAGCCCTATTTTTTATTCTTTATTTTGAAAAAGGTTCTCACTAAGTTGCAGAGACCTCACTAAGTAGCTGATCTCAGCCTCCCAAGTACTGGGATTACAAGTGTGTGTCACCATGCCCGGCTCCATTTTTTTTTTAAAGAAATGTGCAGGAGTCATCCTAAGCTCCTATACCTTCTGTAGCTACAGTACAGTATAGAATTACTTATAATGTTCAGAATAATGATCCTCAGGCACTGCAGGGTACTGAGCAAATAAGAGAAGATTTAATTAGATACAAATATTAGAAGTCTGTGTGTGTGTGTGTGTGTGTGTGTGTGTGTGTGTGTGTGTGTATGAGAGAGAGAGAGAGACAGACAGGCAGGCAGGCAGACAGACAAATACAGAGAAACAGGGGCAGAGAGAGACCATGCCAGATAGAAATCAATCAAAAGATGAATAATTAGAACAACACTACAGTAACCCTGCTCCACTAACAAGTGCCATTAGGTAAAAATATCACCAGACAGGAGCCCCCCCCATTAATTAATGCCCGATTCATGTGTACTATATATACATATACATATAGTACACATGAACTCTTTCTAAGACAAGTCGGAAAGCGGGTGCCATCCCAGGAAGGTATTGTCAAAGTGCCTTGGGGTCCCCCGTAATTTCATCCTGACCAAGGTCATTGACATTGGCTTTAACTTCAGCATAAGGCTCTCTCGTGCCTCTGCACTTACTCTCTTCCAGATTATTCTAGTATCATAGCGTGGAGGTTTTTGATTTCTGGCCTGGCACAGACGCTCCCCGGCCCCCTACCCCCATGCCTGCGCCTGCGGACGTCCTCGTGTAAGAACTAAGGACGTGCTGCCCCCTGCAGGACACGCTGGTACCTGCAGTCCTGCGATCCATCAGGATGGCCGCCTGTGCTTTTCTGTAGTGCTGTAGTGTTTCTCTCCACCATGCGGCGCTGCTGTTCCAAGTGCCATTGTTCAGCCAGCTTAGGGTAGGGAAATCTTTCCTAACAAGAATGAAAAGGGATGGGGAGGGCGCCAGGGAGGTAGAAGAGAGAGTTAAGGAAGGAAGCTAGCAGGCTTTATGCCACATGGGACTTCCCCAGCACCCCTCCATCTGACCCATTTCAATTAAGAAAGCTATCCTTTACTCCCACTAATTCATTCTGGGATGGTCTGATCAAATAGTTCCCAAACCTGGTTGATCAACAGAATCACCCAGGGGAACTTTTTAAAGATACAAATTCCCAAATTTTATCCCAAGACACTTGGATTCACAAATTTGGGAAGAGGCCTGGTCATCTCTCTTTTAAAAATCTCTTAGGAAAATCATTGGCGTATTATTTATACAAGGTATGAAAGCGAAGATGCTATTTTAAGAGGAATCAAGTCTTTGCAGGACTCTGTGAAGACAACTTCAATTTCTCAATTCAGTAACAGCAAACTTAATGAAAACTGGCCACGTGCCAGTGAGTTCTCTAGGAAATAGGTACACCATCTACCAATGAAGCCGATCTGTCTCCTTTAGAAACCTGCCTGCTAAACAAGCCGTGTTCAGTGTTTCCCGCAGCCGATTTTGTGCTGACATCATGTAAGAATAAGCAACAGAAAACTATCACAGGCAAATCCAGTAAAAGAGGGTATAGGGAAAAGGAAAACAAGAAACAGAATAACATTTCTACAGACAATAAAAGCATGTCAGAAACAGACCAAAACTGTTATACTTTGCTTCAAACCAAGCTGGAAGATATTTTTAAATGATTCAAAATAGCAGAAATCAGAAAAACTTACAAGTAAAGTGACAGATATCATGAAAGAGTTAGAAAGAAAAGAATTTTTTTCAGAAATAAAAACTAAACTCCCAGAAATATCAGCATGCATTAACACAACAGATAATGTCTTTGGAGAAATAGAAAGCGAAAAAGAGGGAAATTTTAAAACCAAAAAGAAATGAAAAAGATAAAAGAAAAAGCAACAAATATGGAAGATAAAATAAGAACATCCAACATATGGATAAAAAGAGATCTTTGCTTTTGTTGTTGGGAGAGGTCCTAATTGTGTTGGGAGTATAAACACCTAAGAATCTTCCTTTTTTTTTTTTCCTTTTTACTGGAGATGGAACTCAGGGGCTTCTACCTCGGAGTTACACCCCTAACCCTTTTTATTTTTTATTTTAAAACAAGGTCTCGGGGAGCGCGCTCGGGAGCTAGAGAGCAGTGGTCTCCACGCCGGCCCGGCCCGCAGCTTCGGTGCTCGGGCGGCTGCAGCTCCGGAACGGGCGGTTGGGGGGGGGGGGGGGGGGGACGCCAGGCAGGTGGGGCGCGAAAGCGATGAGTCCTCGGCTCTTCCTCCTCCTCCTCCGGGACCCGCTCTCTGCCTCCCGCTCCG
>PVJS01061117.1:0-11072 GCA_004027185.1 Glis glis | reverse complement strand
AAAAAAAAAAAAAAAAAAAAAAAAAAAAAAAAAAAAAAAAAAAAAAAAAAAAAAAAAAAACATTTCCCTTCTATTTTCTTTCAGCTGTATCCCCACATCATGTCTTACATTTAGGTCTTTAATCTTTCTGATATGGTTGTTGTGTATTGTGCAAGATAGATTTTAAATTTCTTTTTCTATTCTTCCAGAAAGAACAGAGACAACTCGAGACCTAAAATCCATCTTCCCTGTACTGACAGAAACTCCACTCCAGGATTATATCAGGATTATATAGGGGAAGGGTCAAAGTAGTGCAGGGGGTGATGGGAGGAAGAGGTATGCACAGAAACCTTGGTCAGGCTGTGGTCTTATTTATTTTGTTCCTTTGAGTCCTGCAGGGATCCTACTAGTACCAGGAAAATCCTTATTGCTTTGGGGGTAAATTTCTATTCGCAGTATGAGATAATTGCCTACAGGGTCTACAATTAATAGTTTAGAGGAACAAAATGGAGTAAGTCAGGACTTTTTAAGTCCTCCTTTAAATGTCCATTTAAGGTCCTCCTTTAAATGTCCATTTTTTTGTGTGTGTATGTATATGGTACTGAGGATTGAACCCAGGGGCATTCTACCTCTGAGATATACCCCCAGCTCTATTTTATTTTTAATTTTGAAACAGTTTCTAAGTTGCAGAGGGCCTCACTTACTTGCTGGGACTGGCCACCAACCTGTGATCCTCCTGTCTAAGCCTCCCAAGTACTGGGATTACAGGAGTGTGCCACCATGCCCAGTTTAAATCTCCAGTTTAAAGGTGCCCTTGGTACATTTCCAGCATAGAGACTAATTAATTTATTTGGGCCTTGTGAGTGGCTAGGCAGGATTTATCTAATTGTGTTTTTAATTTACTCAACTAACCAAAATTTATTACAAACATCTTAAATAAATGCATTGCTAAGAGAACATTGGATAAATCAGAATATTGAAATGGGAGTGTCTGTTCTTATAGGGTTCTTGTCCAGTGGATTTCGATGAACGAAGTCCAAGGACTAGTGAAGGTATAGAAATATGAAAGCTTATATAATATCAGGGAAAGATAGAAGACAAAAAGAGCCCCCCATTCCAGTCAATATTCTTTCAGCTATAATCTAAAGATTGACCTTGTAATTTAGAGGAAAGATTTATTTTCTTCTGGTTTTGGATTCAGTCCATGTAAGGCCAAGGACCGTGGATCTCAGGCTATGGTGGCAGGAGGCTGTGCTCCTCACGTTATGGAGGCTGGAAGCAAGAGCTAAAGCAGGGGGAACCATATATATAATCCCCAAAGCCACACCTCAGGAACCCATCTCCAGCCACATCCTACTGGCCTGGGTCACCACCCAGATAAATCCATCACAATGGATTTATCCAATGCTGGGATTACAACCCTCATGACTCAATTACATCAGCCCTTAATATTAATAAATGAGCTCTTTGGGGGACATTTTTATCTAACTATAATACCCCCACAGGGGGGAGGGGTTCCCCAAAGAAAGTAACTCCTGAAGCTCTTGAGAGGTGAGTTTTTAAACCTTACTGAAGTTCCCCATCTGCTCTTTTATCATTGGTCAGAATTGGTTTGGGGAAGCCAATGTGTTTTGACCAATTTCAATCCTTAATTTGAATTGCTATCTTGTGGGCTGGTGGGCCCTGATCTCCTAGCATGCACTGGTCTCTCTCCTTCCTGCTCACCTCCCCCAACCTCACAGAACGTGGTACAGATGGCTTTCTTTAATCCCTCCTGTTCCCAGGTCATCTGCCCTGTCTCAATATAAAATTAATGTTTTAATAGTGATTGTCTGCCTTACAAGTGAATATAATAATCCAATGACCATTGAATAAATAGGTGACAAGCCTAAATTAAACAGAGAAAGGACATTCCAAAAAGTGCCAATGTAATAAATGCTAAGAGAAAACATTGAGATTAAGAGAATTTTAAAATAGCAAACTATTCTTATAATGGAGATTATGAGATATAATAAGTTATATCTTATTATATAACTTATATAACTTATAAGTTATATCAGTTATACTTTTGAAAAAGCCTAAAAGCGTGGAAATCAAAGAAAATAAAATTATTTCAAATTAAAAAATATTAGCTGTCAAAACCAATGCAAAATGGAATTAGCCTATTTCTAAATAACTGAATGTTGATAATCTGAAACATTGTTTCTGTTTCTTCAAAGCAGATGGAATAATTAAACCATTCAGAAAATTTGCTCTCTGGTATGCTTCATTTGCAAGTTGGAATTCTTAAAGAAGGAAAAGATGGATACAGATGCATACATTTGCAAATTTACATTCTTTCCAAGGATATCTATTGACTTAACTGGTAATATTCCACTTTAGAACATTTAAACAGTAAATGTCAGTTCCAATTAGAGAACAATGTGCATTGATAGAAACATCATAGCATCCTTAGGAAGCTTGGAAGTACATTGACTTGCTAATGAAGCAGTCAGTCTCCAACTGCCTGGATAGATAATGCAGCATTATTTAAGAAGGAAGAAGTTCTCAGCATCTTGCAATATGGGTCACTAAGATTCCTATGATTATGAGTTTGTGCTTATAAAGAAATAAGCATTGCATATATTGGTAGCTTACAGTAGCAGCTTCATTAACTGTCTGTCACATATGTTTACACAATTCCTCAAGTAGGACCTGTCAGCCTCTGAAGAGAGAGATCATACAGTATAGACTTAACAGAGAATGCCATTTAACAATTGCTTACTCTAAGATAGATTTTGACTGCCACAGAATTATGTGACTAGTCTGGAGTTGATTGGCCCAAGCCAACCAAGCACCATTCTCTATAAGGACACTAACATATGTTTTAAGCAACATTGCTTGGGAAAATTGCATCCATCTAAAGAAAGTAATCTAGACCTCCTGGGGCAGAAAGGCAAGTCAAGGGAAGTACAACTCCACAGAAGAGTGCAAGAAAGATAAGCAATTGTCAAATTACAAAGCTAAACAGGCAAAGAACACTTTATTCAAGATTATCAAAATAGGGGAAAGAGTGAGGCCCTCCGCAACTTCACGAGACCCAGTTTCAAAATAAAGTATAAAAAAAAATAGGGCCGGGGGTGTAGCTCAGAGGTAGAACACCCCTGTGTTCAATCCCCGGTACCGCAAAAGAAAATAGGGGAGAGACGGAAATAAACTCCCTAAAACAAAGGGCTGGGGAGTTTTTAATAGCTTGAATGGTTGTTTTCTGTGTTGTTTGCTCCTGTGCTTGCTAACTGGTTTTACTCAACATAAAAGAAAGCTTTCTCCTACCTGCAGGTTTGGAGATGGTTTTACAACTTACTGCCGTTAACCTCCTTCTCTCCCACAGAGGCTGAGGCAGGAATTACCTTTGATGGTGACATTTCAAAGAAATGGTTATCATATCTGAGAAGGACATTGTCTGGGTCTTAAATCTGGGAAGAGGTTTTGAGGAGATACATGTACATTTCAAAAGGGGCAGAGAAATAATTTACAAGTTTTTTTTCTTTTAAAGTAAGCATTCTGCCGGGTGGGCATGGTGGCACAGGCTTGTAATCCCAGTACTTTGGGAGGCGGAGACCGGAGGATCCAGGTTCGAGGCCAGCCTCAGCTACTTAGTGAGGCCCTCCGCAACTTCGTGAGACCCGGTTTCAAAATAAAGTATAAAAAATAGGGCCGGGGGTGTAGCGCGGAGGTAGAACGCCCCTGGGTTCAATCCCCGGTACCGCAAAAAACAAATAAATAAATAAATAAATAAATAAATAAAGTAAGCATTCTAAGAAAAGAGAGTTTAGAAACCTGTAGTCTGGAAGACACCCGTGTAGTCTGGAAGAAACCTGTATACAGTTTAGTCAATTTGAAGTGAACATTTAGAAAATCTTGGTGAAATACATTTGGATATATTTTCATAGCAACCTTAACCAATGATATGTTTCCACAATATTATGATATCTTTTCTCAGTCCTTATATTTTCACCATATGAATCAGAAGTTACTCCTTTACCCTATGTAAAATCTTCACCATCCCCTTGTCTCAGTCAACATTCTTACTGGCCATGGTTCCAAACTGCTGACCATACAACTTAGACAAAGGAAGATTTATTTGCTCACAGTTTTTGGAGCTATAGAGGTCCAGTCCATGCCAGGCCTGTCTGCAAAGCTCAGGGATTGGCGGAGGAAGGTGGAGAAAGGGAAATCACAAGTCTTTACTCTTACATCAGGAGGCCAGAAGCAGAGAGCAAGTAAGGGGAAGAGAGAACCTTATGAATCCCCAAGGCCACAGCACCAGGAACCCCTCCTTAGCAACCAAGCTTCACTTTCAAAATGGCTACCTTGCTTCCATGAGGGCTAGGTGTACATTCTTTTTTTTTTTTTTTTTTTGCGGTACTGGGGATTGAACCCAGGGACATTCTACCTCCAAGCTACACCCCCAGCCCTATTTTTTATCCTTTATTTTGAAACAGGGTCTCACTAAGTTGTGGAGGGCCTCACTAAGTAGTTGAGGCTGGCCGCGAACCCGGATCCTCTGGTCTCAGCCTCCCGAGTACTGGGATTACAAGCATGTGCCACCACACCTGGCTTTAGGTGTACATTCTAAATACAAACCATTGTACCCACTTAGAAATTTCCCCCCACACTCTTATGGTAATGTTCTATGATGTCACTAATATTACAACCAACATTCCCTTAACTCTGACCTTGTCTATCATTCTGATCTCACTTATGTAATATAAAGTGTTTCAGCTTGTATGCAAAGTAGGAAGGAAGTACTGTACAGGTATAGAAGTACAGAAAACTCTTCAACTTGAACTGTATACAGTGACTGCTACTTAGAAGTAGCTGTAAACCGGGCATGGTGGCGCACGCTTGTAATCCCAGTACTTTGGGAGGCGGAGACTGGAAAATCTGGGTTTGCGGCCAGCCTCAGCTCTCTCTCTCTCTCTCTCTCTCTCTACCTAGTGAGGCCCTCCGCAACTTTGTGAGACCCAGTTTCAAAATAAAGTATAAAAAAATAGGGCCGGGAGTGTAGCGTGGAGGTAGAACGCCTCTGGGTTCAATCCCTGGTACCGCAAAAAAAAAAAAAAAGAAGTAGTTGTAATAACAACTCTTACTGTAGTTTTGTGCTATCCTATCTGCATAGGATGAACTCACAGGCCTATTAACTGAAGTCTTAATTCTCATGCTGAGGTAGGATAGAAAAATGGAAAAAAATAGAAAGGAGATATAAAGGAATGACAAAGATAATGTAACTTTAATGTGGAAGATTGTGGTAAAAATCCCCAATACCTTTTTAATATAGAAGCCTGTGACAAAAATCCCCAATACACTTTCTCCTCAAGCCACACCTATCACCTACTTCCCCTTAGACAGGTCTATTAGTCCCAAATTTCTGGGGGAACTTACAAGTCTTTATTAATTACTCTGAGCACTGTTGATTATCTCCCAAAGAGGCAGCTAATGATCATACAACTGAGACCACACAAAAGATTCACAAAGGTGCCAAAAGGTGGCCTGAGGAGAACATACTAGAAATTCACTCACTTACAAAACACTTTGTACTGTTAATCATGTAATTTAGGAATAGTTAAGAAGGAGAGATTACTGTTGATTACACAAGAGAAGTCGCATAATCTCCTTGGGCACTGTTAGCCGCCATTCTACCTGGGAATAGTTTAAACAAAATAGATACCTACTGATAAGATAGTGAAGACTCCATCAGGAACCTCAAGATGACCAAAATACCCTAAGTCATCCTGTGACTACCAGACTAATGTCATCCATTCGTACCTCCTCCTACCAACTCCTCAGGAAAGTTTCCTATGAAAAAAGAGTCATACACCTTCAAGTGTGTCTGTCACTGAAGATGGCTCACATTCTTCCTTGAATGTGTATTTATTGCTTTCCTAAATAAATCTCTATGTCTCTGATTGGCTCGTGCTGAAATTCTTTTCTGTCATATAAGCCAAGAACCCTCTTGGTCAAGAGTTTTGTTTCCCTCTCTCCCTCACTGAAAACTCCTCTGGATATTTCAAGGAATCAAACTTCTCCCATGACAATATCACAACAGGAAGCATATTAAACTCAGGAAGGAGATATATGGCCTTAAGAACATATATTTTGTATTACTATATATTTACATTTTACTTTGATACTGAGTCCAGTTTGGTACTGTAATGGGTACCAAACTGTAATGGGTGTCCATTTCATGCTTTGAATATGAATCTTTCTGTTCCACTGTAGGTGGCTTATTTTAATTCAAATACCTCTTTTTATCTTTTCTCCATTCTCTCCCTCTCCTTCTCTATAAACTCAGGGGAAGCAAGAATAACATTTTTTTTTCCTGTCCCAGGCCTGGTTACTGTGACCTTCAGCTCATTGACCACAAGAACAACAAGATCTGTGTCAGCAAGATGTGCAGACTTGGGAAGTGATACCAGCGAGTCTGGGCAATGTTGTCCCAGGGCAACCATCTGGACAATACATCATATCGTTTAATAGGAACCTGGACCCCCTGTTTTTTTTTAAAAGCCCTTTGTTTCTCCTTGTTCAGGGGGAATAGTATTTCTTTAGATGCCACATAGCTGCCTCCCTCATTTTCTTGCAAATCAATAAAATTTCTTTTTCCTTATTCTCAAAACCTTGGTCCTCATTACTTGGATCAGTTATGGGCACAAAGATGGAGTTTTTGATATCAAATTGCCAACTCTGCTGGGACCCAAGAGCTGCCCCCACTCTGGACTCCATGGAAAGGCCAGGCATTCTGTGTAACAGAACACAGAACACTCTGCAATAGCTGTTACTCTCCACCTTGAAAGCAAAGTTGGAAGATAAAAGTTAAACTATAGCTTTTTGTACATGCCAGATTGTCCAATATTTCAACTGGAATGAGATTTGTCGTATAAATTAAACGCTCAAATAACCTTTTCACCCAAAAATCAACGACTCCATTTGCAAGAGCCACTGAAAATTGCATTTGGATTTCAACTTCTGCTTGACAACCAGGAAAAGAAACTTGGCCCACTCTTTTGGAGGTCTATAAGAAACTGAATAAGGCTGTGTGGACCAATGGGACACAGGGAAGTGCGATCGGTGCTTCCTGGATGGTTCAGTCAGCGTTCTCACTTCTCTGAACCAAAAAACCTGACCACCACAACTTAGAGGAAGGAAGATTTATTTGCTCACAATTTTGAAGATTCCTGGGGTTCAGTCCATGTTAGGCGTGGTAAAGTCTGCAGAGCTCATGATATTGCATGGGGAACAGAGAAAGAAGTCAGAAGAGTTCTGTTCTCACATCATGGAGGTCAGAAGTGAGAAAGAGAGAGAGAGAGAGAGAGAGAGAGAGACAGAGAGACAGAGAGACAGAGAATGAATTGGGAGGGGGACCATATATAATCCCCAAGGCCACACTCCCAGAAACCCATCCTCAGAAACCAAGCCCAACCTCCAACATGGCTGCCTTTTCTATGTGAGGTCTAGGGGGCATTCTAAATCCAAACCATAACATCAGATCAAGATTTTACTTAAAGAAGGGGTATCCTGCCCCCAAAAGGAATGACACCCCCTTAGGAGAGAGGCATTGATAAGGATCCAGCCTTTTCTAGGCACATTTTAAAACCATGGATTAATTCAGCCCTGCTTGGCCCCTTACAATACTTCAACCCTGCCAGTTAAAAAACCTCACACTGATGAGTAGCAATTTGTGAAGACTCAAGACAGCCCCCTGGGAAAGTAACATAATATGTAGGAATAGAGATTTTCAGTGACTGGCGAGTAGATTTATTTGTATGTCCCATGCTATGGAAACTTCAGGTACATGCTTGTATTGGTAGACAGCTTCTTAGGGTGGGTGACCACAAGAATAAAGACATTTGTGTCAGCAAGGTATGTAGTCTCGGGAACTGATGCCAGAAAATCTGAGCAAAGCTACCCCAAGACCACCATCTGGACAATAAATCATATCCATTAACAGGAGCCTGACCCCCAACTTTCTCTTTAAAATGCCATTGTTTCCCCTTGTGCAGGGGAAACAGTAGCTCTTTAAATGCCATTCTGCAACCTTCCTCATGTGCTAGCAAATCAATAAAATTTTTCCTTTTTCACAAAACCTTGTCCCCATTATTTGGATGGGCACATGGGACATGGAGTGAGTTTTCAATATCAGTACTATTTTGCATTACTATCAATGTAGCAAACCAAGAAGAAAACAATCTTTCTATCACATAGATTTTGCCCATCGAGTCATGCATGCACACACGTGTGCGTGCACACACACACACACACACACACACACACACACACAATACATATACTGAATATTCATGAGCCATATCCTGTACTAAGCATTTACTTTGCTATCATTTTTTATATTGAATTCTAAAAATCATTTTCATCAGTTCAGAAAATTCCGTAGGGCCCCTTCTCAGTCAATCCTTATACTCACAGAGAAGCAACTACTATATGCATTTCTACTACCATAGATTATTTTGGCTTATTTAAAAAAAACACATAAATAAAATCATACAATGACACAAAAGTGATAGATGGAAGAAACAGTGGTCTTTAATGAAATATTGCTAGAATGATTGAACATATGCAAAAATGGCAGAAAGATGAAAGAAGTAAAGGAGAAAGAATGAAAGAAAAAACAAAGACCAATGAAAAGTAAAAGGGAAAAAAAGAAAGAGTTTAAAATCTTATATTGCACTAGATACAAAATCAATTTGACTTTGATCATAGACCAACATGTAGATTTGGTATAAAACTTCAAGGGATAAATGAAAGAGAAAAAATTCTATGATCTTAGTTTAATCAAAGGTGTCTTAGAAGGAACTCAAAAAGCACAGTCTTTAAAAGTACAATTGATAAATCTGGTTTCATTGAAATTGAAGACTGCTCTTTTATAGATCATTAACAAAATGAAAAGATAAGCCATAGACTGGGAGAATATAATTGCAATGTACATCTGATAAAGGTCTTATATCTAGAATATATACAATATTTTACAATAATAACACAGATTACCACATATTTGCCAAAGAGTTGAACAGTCACAAAAGAAAAGAAACAGTTCCAAATAAACACATGAATAGATGCCCTGGACTACTGGTTTACTAATACATATTTATTTTTATAACTTATCTATTAGAAAACTAATTTAACTGAAAATTAAAATAATAGTATGCCCCATTTTTATTATCATTCAGTTCAAAACCCTTTTTATTCCTTTTTCTCTTTGATATTTTGACATATTTATTTAGAAGTAAGATTATTAATTACTGAGTATTTCGGGACTTTGTAGATTTTGTTCTATTTTTTGATTTCTCATTCAATTCAGTTTTGGTCAGAGAATATTCATAAGTGATTTCAATATTTCGAGATGTGTTGTGACCTGCTTTATGATTAGCATGTTGATGAATGTCACACATTGCACTGGAAAGATTGTGTATTTCACACTTTGTAGATTCAGTGCACTGTAAATATCAGTTAACTCAGAGTTTTATTGAAATTTTCAGCTGTTGTAGCCACACTAGATTATCACCTGCTTATATTACTAGGCACTGATCACTATTAATATATCTAACTATATCAAATTCTTCTGCTCCATTCTCAATATTCTCTACTTTTGAAATCTTACCTGAAAACATGTTATACTGTTTAAGATTGTTTAACAGGTCACAAAAGACTCTGTGTGTTTATTTCTCAATTTATTTTTATTCTTTCACCTATCTGTACTTCAGTTTAGATAGTTTCTATTTATGTGTTTTTGTGGTAACTGATCTTTGTTTATCAATATTCATTCATCTTTTAAGGACATCTGAACTTTTTTATTTTCAACAATCTAGTTTGTGTTTCTAGAATTTTTAATTTAGTTCCCTTTTTAAAAGAGATTTAATTTTTAGAGTAGTTCTAGGTTCACATCACAATGGAAATTCCACGTATACCTGCTGCTGCCCAGCAGGCACAGCCTCCTCTATTACCAATATTCCTTACCAGAACAGCACATGTGTTACAAGTGACAAGCCTACCTTGACACATCTTTTTTACCCAGAGTCCATAGTTTACATGATGTTCACCTTTAGTGTTTGTACATTCTATGAATTTGGAGAGATGTGTGAGACCATGTGTCCACCATGGTTGTAATCATGCAAATAGTTTCACTGCCCTAAAATCCTTCTGGTTCTGATTATTCATCTTTCATTTCCTCTTAAGACCTGGAATCATCCACTGATATTTTTAATGCCCCCAGAGTTTTGCCTTTTCCAAAATGTCATGTAGTTGGAATAAAACAGCATGTAACATTTTCAGATCGCCCTTTTTTTTTACTTAACGATATGCATTTAATATGCCTCTGCATCTTTTCATGGCTTGGCAGTTCAATTCATTTTAGTGTTGAATAACATTTCATTGTCTGGATGTGCCATAGTTTATCCTACTGAAAGGCATCTTGGTTGCTTTCAAGTTTGGGAAATGATAAATTAAACTGCTACAAACAATTAGGTACTAAGCTGCTACAAATAATTATGTGTAAATATTTATACAGATATATGTACTCAACACATTTGGGTCAACACAAATATTATTTGCTAAATCTTTTTTATGTTTTTTTATGTTCATTTATTGGTGCATTGCAATTATACATTTTGATATATGTCAGGGTATCAACATCATACATGCACACATTGCACATTTAGCCCTCCCTCCAATCCCACCCTATATAGTACATCATGTGCTATAGTGTGTTTCCCTCCACCTCCCTCCCAACTCCCTCAGTTAGGTCACCTTCTTTGTCCATCTAAAGATTTCTTCTCCCCTTCTAAGTCCCTTCTAAGTCCCATTCTATCTAGCTCCCACAGATTAGGGGGGGCATCCGATTTTTTACTCTTAGTGACTTACTAATATCACTTAGCATGATGTTCTTTAGTTCTCTCCATTTCCCTGCAAATGATGTGATTTTGTTCTTCTTTGTGGCTGCGAAAAATTCCATTGTGTACATATCCCATAGTTTTGTGATCCATTCATCTGTTGATGGACACCTTGGCTGGTTCCAAAGTTTGGCAATTGTGAATTGTGCA
>PVJS01061116.1:0-11070 GCA_004027185.1 Glis glis | reverse complement strand
AAGGGAATCAATGGAATTACTATCATAAATAACATGTACATGTGAAAATATACCAACATCATTCTTGGTACTTCATACGGGTGGGGGGAGGCGGGGGGGCACCAAGAGCTGTGTGCATATATGTTAACATCAAATAGATATTCATTGCAATGTAAGACTCCAATGCACCAATAAAAGCACGTTAAAATAAAAAAAAAAATAAGAGTTTATGTCACATCATGCAGAAAGGAAAGACCTTACTTATGTAAAGTCTGATTTTTAAATTAATTCTTATGATTTCACAATTTTAGGACAGGTTAAAATATGGATTCCTATATCTAGAATATATTAACATATTCAAATTTAATAATTAAACATAACAAAAAATGGGCAAAAATCAACATAAACATTTTTCAAAAAATACACAAATGACTAAAAAGTATATGAACAGATACTACATATCATTAGCCATCAGAGAAATGCAAATCAAGACCACAATTACATACTACTGCACATCCACTAAGACAGCTATGATAAAAAGACTTATAATTACATGTGCTATCAAAGATATGAAGAAATTAAAACCTTCACACATTATTGGTAGGAAAGTAAAATATGACAGACAACTTGGAAGACGGTCCAGCAGTTCTACAGTGGTTAAAATATATGACCAAGCAATTCCACTCCTAGGAATAATCCAAAGAAAGTAAAACATATATGTTCAAGCAATAATGTGCTCATGGATAGTCACAGCAGCATGATTCATAATAGACAAAAAGTGGAAACAGACAGAAGTGTCTATAAATAAATGGATAAATAAAAGTGATATATCCACTATAGTTTGCCAATAAAAAGTGCTGATACATGCTTTAACACAGATGATCTTTGAAAATATTCTTATTGAAAACAGCCAGAGTATACTGCATACTGTATTATACCATTTATATGAAATGTTCAGAATAGAAAAATCTATAGATACAAAAAACAAATTCGTGTTTGTGTAAAGTCTGGGGATAAGGGGATAGGAAAATGATCATTAAATGAATTGGGATTACTTCTTGGGGAAAAGAAAATGTTCTAAATTGACTTCTTGTAGTTTGTCTTTAACATCTTGTAGAGTATAGAATTTAATTGTTAGTCTCGATGTTTAAGGATTCATTAGAGTGTGTCTATATATGTGCTTTATCTTTTTCTTTTCTACATTTTTTATTCAACACCTGTTGAGAGTTGTCATATGATAAATCATGACTTCTTCAGTTCTAGAAATTTCTTAATTATCAAGCTTTCCTCACAAAATTTTTGCTCATTCATTCTGTAATATTGATTAGATTAATATTGCAGAATTGGCTTATCAGGCTTCTCTCTCTATATATATATTATATATAATGTATATTATATATATTTATACTGCATTTTAAGCATTTAATAGAGTATAGAATTAACCTTTAATTGTTAATCAGCAAAATAATACATTGAAACATATTATATATTATATATTTATACTGAAGCTTTATTTAGTCACCCATTTTCTCATTGTGATGTCCATTTAACTCATTTGTTTTAGATTTTTAAATTTTCTTGAAAGTCATATTTTTCAAAAACTTTTTATTATTTATCTTATTGCTCCTTTTCATTTCATCACAATTTTATCATGCCTTAATCTGCATTTTTCTGAAAAAGTAATTCCTTCCTTTGTCTTTCTGAGCTTTTTGTGAAAATTTCATTCAGATTGTTATATTAGATATCTTCTTTCACTTTAAGTTCTATTTATTGAATGTCTTTTCTCTTTCACTGTTGCTTTCCCTGCAGTGTTTTTCAGGTTGGACTGTTCTCTTCTCTAATTCAAATAATTATTACATGTGCATTTCAGATTTTAGTGGTTTTCTGTCATGTAGCTGGCCTCAGTGTTCCAGAGTTGGGGTAAGTTCAGCTTAATACTGAGTTCTCAAGCACTAATGCTTTATTGTAAACAGAAATGTCTTGTTTAATTATTTGAAGAAGACTAATGGATTGTAGCATCCTAATATTTTTCATAATACCTTCACCAGATATATTTTAAAATTACTTATATGTTTCTAGTGATCAGGGGCAAAGGGCTTCTGTAAGATAGAAAACCAAGGTGTATTACTTATTTGAAGGTTTTAAAAATGTTCAGGACAAGAAGAACTCAGCCAACAGAGCTTTGACATCCAGAGCGTATAGATTTTACTCTCTTCGAGAGCTTTATTTTTGCTTAGTCTAAAGGCCAACAAAACAAAGAGTATTTGGCTTTACATCTACATTCAGATATTAATCATTTTATGCTTGACCACACTGACCTAGGGGTACAGTTTTAGATTTGCTGTAGTTTCTTTTTAACTATTTTACACTACAAAAAAGAAGTATAAAACCTAAAGTTCTCTTATGAACTGCTTATTTGGTTTTTTTGCCTGTCAGAAGAGAATTAAAAAAATGTACACAGCTAAATTTTGGATAATGCAGTAAAATTTTCAATCCTTTATTTTTCAAAAAAAAGTTGAAAGACCTAGGATGTATTGAAGAGTCATGAACACGTTTAGAAAAAGAAAATCTCTAAACAGAAAGCCCTTTACACTTTATAATATCTTTCAGAGCATGTGGAGCACTGATTCTCTAAGTCTCATAATTTATAGTATGAATAGAAAAATGCTTGTGTAAAAAAAGCTGAAAGCTAGCCAGTTGTGGTGGTGCATGCCTGTAAACCCAGTACTTGAGAAGCTGAGACAGGAGGGTTGCATGTTTGAGACCAGCCTCAGCAATTTAGTGAGACTCTCAGTGATCTAGTGAGACCCTGTTTCAAAACAAACAATAAAAAGATATGGGGGTGTAGCTTTGAGGTAGAATCCCCCTGGGTTTAATCCCTTGTATCACAAAAATTTAAAAATAAAAAATAGCTGAAAGCCAATAGACAATGAAATGTCTCGTCTTTAATTTTATAACCAGCACTGAATTACAACTTCATGGAGATAACCAATATACATAATTAATATAATAATCAAAGTATACAAAAGTAGTGCTAGCACTCTACTCTTGGTATCACATGGAGAAAAACCATCAGTGTCATATTAAAATAGTTCAAAAAAGTAAAAATAAGATTCAGCATATGATTAAAGTTCTCAGAATATTTGTCACAATTAATAAATTCATATGTAGTTCTGTAGATAAGATAGAATGACAAAGAAGAGAAAGAAAGGAAAATTGGCAGAACCACAGGATGGAACATTGGATTAAAATAAAAGTATTTTCAGAACTTTTTGGGGAGACAGAATACCCAGGGGCCTGGATGCTGTTAGTAAAAGCAACTTCTCCCTAACACCTAAAATCATCAACCACACCTCTATCCTCCAGCTAGTACATACATTTTTACTTCTCATTTTTCTTGAGTAGTAAGAGAGATATAAAAGAATATTCAAGATAGGAGAAAGCATTAAAGATAAAAATATACTCCATGCCTATGCACCATTATTCAGTCTAAAAGATAGAACACTACCTTAAAATTACCTTGTGTACATCTAATTCTTTTCACTTCAGAGTTAACTATTAACTGAAATTTAACTTTATAATTTTATCACATTTTAGAGTTTTATTATGTGGTTGTGTATCACTTAAAAGTATAACATTTAAAACATTCCCAAATTTTTGAAAGTTCTTAAGACGTCTATGAAAATGGAATAAGATATTATGCAGGTTGCAACCTCCTTTTTTCTTTCAATGTTGTTTTTAAAATTTATCCATGTAGTTAAATAAAGCATTAATTATTCAGTTTCTCATATGAATGGTATTCTTTTAAGTGATTTGATTATTCTTTATTTATTCATTACACACTCGACTATTTATTTCCACATTGTTTCCATCCAGAGAACTTGTATGTTTGTACACAAGTCCTTGAATTCTTTCTTTTTTTTTTTGCGGTACCGGGGATTGAACGCAGGGGCGTTCTACCTCCGTGCTACACCCCCTGCCCTATTTTTTATACTTTATTTTGAAACCGGGTCTCACGAAGTTGCGGAGGGCCTCACTAAGTGGAGAGAGAGAGAGAGAGACAGGGAGAGAGAGAGAGAGAGAGAGCTGAGGCTGGCCGTGAACCCGGATCCTCCGGTCTCCACCTACCAAAGTACTGGGATTACAAGCGTGCGCCACCACGCCCGGCCCCAGCCCTATTTTTTATATTTTATTTTGAAACCAGGTCTCACGAAGTTGCAGAGGGCCTCACTAAGTAGCTGAGGCTGGCCATGAACCCGGGTTCTCAGGTCTCTGCCTCCCAAGTACTAGGATTACAAGCGTGCGCCACCACGCCCGGCTTCGTTGAATTCTTATACATAGAAGTGACTGTTGGTGTAAATTTAAGTATGATTTCCTTATTTAAAATGTATTTGCATATTCAATTTTATCATTTAATGTCAAACTGTATCTAAAAGTGATGGTATGGACTCCTACTCCTAGATGGAATTAGTAAGTGATTCCATTGCTCCATTTCTTCTGTGAGTGGAAGACCTGTACAGATTTGATTTAGAATAAAAAGTGGAGCAACCATTTTTATTTGGAATAAAAGAGGAAAATTAGGATTTTCCTGGGGGAAAACATGGAGAGGTCAAAGATGGTACAGTACAGGCGGTGGGGCAGAACTGTGGCTGTAAGCCAAGGCTGGAAAGACCCTGGAGTTTGTTTTCTTTCTTTCTTTCTTTCTTTCTTTCTTTCTTTCTTTCTTTCTTTCTTTCTTCTTTTTCCTTTATTACTGTGTTTCTGGCTCTAGTTAGGGAGGCACTGCAAGTAACAGATCTGCAGGTAAAGGAGCCACTCATTAACTGATCTCATTTATATGCTTCTATTTCTCCACCATAAGTAGGGCTAAGCTTTAGGTTGAGTGAATTATTAGTATGCTTAAACTGTCCCTAAATTCTGGACATGCAGTTGCTATCCCAGGAGAGTCAAGAGGACCATTTATGAGACAGATGAGTTATTTATATAAAGTGATGGAAATCTAATATTTGTATTCTTAGAAGTGCTGAAGGAAAGAGAAGAAGGAAGAGTAAGGTAAAAAATTAGAATAATTTAATAATGGTTTCGCTGTAGTAAGGGTAGATACACAAAAATGTATCTAGTCAACATCCTATTTCCCTCATTTCCTGCAACTCCATATGTATGCATAACTTATTTGCATTTTGTTTTTCAGAACCTCTCTATAAATCTTTCCTCCAATTTTCTTGCTAGATTGATTTTGGAGCCACACATCCAGTTGAGTAAGTGTAAAATGTTTTCTAAACCCTGCCTTCACAATCTTCTTTGGCTATAGGAAAGCAGTGGGAAAAGAAACAGTAAAAGCCAGGAACAAAAATTGCTATTGTGAAATTTTCTGAATTCAAAGGCCTTGAGTTCAATTATCTTTGAAGAAGTTTCAGTCCTAAAGGATTTATCTTGATATGAAGATTTTCTTTTGACAATCACAACTATTAGCAGTAGAGCTTTTAGCTATAAAAACATGCTAGAGAAATTTGGGGCAGTTTATATATTCTTCACTTCCAAAGAGAAATCAGTTAAATAACCGTCCTCCAGAGGTAACATTCTGTGTCATTCTGGAGCCAGAAGAAACAACAGCGATGCTCAGATACGTATTTTAATTTTCAGACTAACTTAGGTTAGTTCCAAAACCTTAAGCACAGTGGAAATATTCATAAGTCTAATTCATATGGTGCACTGACTTCCTCTCTAAGTCAAATGTGACAACTTTGTCCTTTGAATGCCATTATTTATGGTCTGTACTGAAGTGGTGCTGGAATGTAAGTTGTTAATAATAGATACAATGATATTTAAATTATATTTATAGGCAGTATTGCAATTTTATATTACAAAAAGCTTTATGTTTGCATGATAAATATATGCTTTCCTATTCTTAGTGCCAGGTCCTTAAAATATTTTGTTGTTATGCATAGAATCTATTTTTTTCTGGAAAAATATACTTATTTATGGAAGAAAGAGTTAATATCATTTATTTTGTTTTTTATTTATTAATTTTTTATTGGTGAATTTTAATCATACATCTTGATGAGTTTCAGCGTGGTAGAGGCACACACGCACACAGCACTCATTTAGCCCTCCCCCAATTCCAACCCCATTTCCTCCTTCTCATTAATATCATTTATTTTGAAAATATATGTTTATCAGTCAATATAAGGCAAATTACTCTATAGTAATAAACTCCCTTTCCCCTAAATATCAAGGACTTGTAAACCACAAACTTGCGTTTTTACTGCTGTTCATGTCTATTGACACTTGGCAAAGTTACTCTGCTCCTCTAAGTCATCTAAGACTTATAACCATTGGTTCAAATTTTGCTGGCTTCTACTTACAACCCCCAAACCATATCCATTTTTTTATCTATATCCACTTAGAAGCAGGCCCCTAAAATATCATCCTACTAAGTACCTAGAAATGGAGGAGCCAGAAACATTTGCTGAACATCACTTTTGATGACCACAATTTGATCTTCTAGTCTCCAAATATTTATTCCATAGTCTAAACATTTATATCCCTCTGAAACAAATATGTTGAAATTATAACCCTCAATGTGATAGTTTGAGGAGGGGAGAGGCTTTGGGAAGGCTTTTGGAGAGTAAAGCCTTCATGCAAGGTGTTTTAGTCCACTTCTCTGCCTCTGTGACCAAAATACCTAAGGAGCACAGCTTAGAAGACGGACAGTTCATTGGGGCTTCTGGTTCCAGAGATTACAGTTCATGATTGGCTGGCACTGTGGAGGCAAGGTGTGTGGTAGACAGATGCCACCCTCACATCAGAGCAGCCTGAAGAGAGAGAGAGGAGGGGTCAAAGGAACTTTTTGTTCCCAAGGCCTTGACTCCAGTGACCTACCTCCTCCAGCTATGCCCCGCCTCTGAACCTTGCTTTCCTTTCAATACATGAGCCTTTTGGAGATATTCTAAACTCAAACCAATAGCAGAAAGGCTTCTTCTTTTATAAAAGAAGCCCAGAGAGTTTCCTTGCCCTTTTTACCATGTAGCAGTTTACCAGTAGGCACCATCTCTGAGACGGTGAGTTCTCACCAGACACCGAATCTGCCAGGGCTTTGACCTAGGACTTCCCAGTCACCCCAACATTTATGCTGTTTCTAATTTTCCCAGTTCATGGTATTTGCTATAGCTGCCTAAACACACTGAGACAATCCAACTCACTTTCCTTTCCTCATTATTAGCCATACTTACTTGATCCTCAATGTAAACAACTCATTTCACTTTAATTAGTTACAATATCAACCTAAAAATTGAAAGAATTTGGGCAATGCATGGTATATTTGTATGAGGAGGAGTATATGAAATACTCTGCATCAGAACCATAAATGACATTTTTTCTTCTTTTTTAAGTTTGTGTGTGTGTGTGTGTGAGTGTGTGTGTGTGTGTGTGTGTGTGGTGCCGGGTTGAACCCAGGGATGTTCTACCACTTTGCTACCTCCCCAGCTGTCTCAGCATTCTCACTGATGTAATCCAAAGCAACTGACTACACAACTTAGAGGAAGGAAGATTTATTTGCTCAGAGTTTTTGGAGATATTGGGTTCAGTCCACGTGAGGCCAGGGACTGCAGACCTCAGGGCATGGTGACGGGAAGCAGAGAGAAGGAGAGGACAAAAGCTCTGCTGTCACACCACAGAAGCCGGAAGCAAACAGATCGAGTAAGTAAGGGGATTCAGAGACAAAAGCACAGTCCCTACGGTCACACCCCCAAGGACCCACCTTTTCAGCCACACCCCGCCTGCCTAGGTTACCACCCAGTAAACCCATCACAACAGACTAAAACACTGATGAGATTACAACCCTCATGACTTAATTACATCAACTTTAAAAATAATACATGAGCTCTTCAGGGGACATTCTATATCTAACCATAACCCTGGCCATTGTTTTTATTTTTTGTTTTGGGACAAAACCTCACTAACTTGCTGAACCTGGCTTTGAAGTTGTGATCCATCATCTGTGGCCTCCCAAGTGTCTGGGATTTCAGGCATGTGCCGTCACATCTAGCCAGAAAGTGGCTCTTCTTTATCCAGGTGTTATCTGTACCTATAACCTGATACATAATGTTACAACAGATACCTGCAAGTAATGCATTTATTGAAATTTTGTAAGACACACATATAATATTCTGTAGAAATTCTGAAAGTACCACTGGGCAAACTTTCTGATTTACCAATATTCTGGTGATGATCGATATGTTTGGGGTATTCCCTAATTCTGCTCTGTGAGATGAATACTTTAGTCCAGTGTTCCCTGTGGCCCTTTTCATCTCTTTAAGAGAGAGAACCCTTGTTTTAAATCATTCTTGTCTATATCTAAAGTTCAATAGGAACCTGGTGAGGTGGCTCACACCTGTAATCCCACTACTTGGGAGGCTGAGATAGTAGGATTGCAGGTTGAAGACCAGCCTCAGCAATGTAGTGAGACTCTCAGCAACCTATCAAAACCCTGTTTCAAAACAAACAAATAAAAAGGATTGGGGTGTAGTTCAGAGGTAGGCTACCTCTGGGCTCAATCTCCAATACCACAAAAGTAAATAAAGTTAAAATGAAAAGAATATATTCTTCTTAAGCATTACACAATATTAGCCTGATTCCTTTTCAGAGACATTTATTTTAAGTTATGGTTCTTTTGACTGTACTACTTTCTCAATAACAACTGCTTCTTCACAATTTGAGTGCATTTGATTTCATATGTAAATGCCTATAACCACAGGTCTGTCTGTGACATCTCTCTTATTTTATTACAGATAACGCAAGTTTATCACACAATAGTGGGCATGTTACACAAGGAAACCTTTTCCTCAGCTATTGTGTCAACTAAGATTTTCTGAGAACCACATTCATTTTTTTTTCTGAGATTTTAACAACCAATGCAGGGGTCCTCCCTTTGTTTTGATCTTCTTGATAGATAGACTTTAATTGGTATTTTTGCTTACATCGTTTCTTATTTTCATCTTCATCTTTATAGATTTGAGAAGTACTAGGCTTTTTCATCTTAAAATGTTTACTATTTCAGAGCTCACTTTGTATACACTTTTATCTCTGCTTTTATATTGCCTAATTACATATCAAGGTCATTTCCTAATTATAATATATTATCAAATGCAGCTAAGAGAATCCACCACTGGCTATCATGATTTTAAGGTCCAACCTCTTTCTGAGTACTATAGTCATGTTTAACTATATGCACATATTCTCAAATTATCTCACGTGACCATTTATCCAAAGTTTTTGTTATTGGATAGAATGGATCTCTATTCTTGAGTTTCTGCAGTCTCAAATCTCTTTCATTCTTCATCCTGAAAACACTGCCACATGTTTCTTGTTGTTGTTGTTTTAGAAATACCCCTCTGTGGTTCTGTGTTCTGTATCATTTACGATAGACTAATTGATGCTGTGGTAACAAATGATTCCAAATATTGGTGGTGGTTCAAAAATAAACATATTTTGCCCATTTGGGATGTCCATCATAGCTCAACAACTTTGGTCACTTGGGGACCTAGACTGACAGAGAACAAACATTTTAAATGTTGCTGGTCATTATACCAGAGTGAAAATGGAACTAGATCTAACTGGTAAGTAAATATTTTTTTTTTAAGAAGTGACATCTTGCCGGGCATGGTGGCTCACACTTGTAATCCCAGTACTTGGGAGGCTGAGATAAAAGGATCTGGATTCATGGCCAGCCTCAGCTATTTAGTGAGGCCCTCTGCAACTTAGTGAGACCCTGTTTCAAAGTAAAGAATAAAAAATAGGGCTGGGGGTGTAGCTGGGAGGTAGAATGCCCCTGGGTTCAATCTCTGGTACTGCCAAAAAAAAAAAAAAAAAAAAAGTGACACCTTTCGTTAATGTTTGTTCTAGTTTCTGGCTAGAACAAGTCACATGGGCCCACACGCTCTTTGAGTGAGGCAGAACATGAGTGCTTACTTTGAGCCAAGAAGGCAGAAGAGCTGAAAGCATTTGATGAGCAGTGCTAATGTCTACTATGCATGCTGTTTCTGATGGTCATGGAAGCAAAGATCATATAAAGGATTTTTTAAATATCAGTGCAGTATGGGCAGCACAGATAGCACATGTCAAACATTTGTTTGAAGCTGAAAGTTCTCCATCTCAGAAAACATAAGCTGGAAAAGTTGAGAATAACATAGTTTCTAAATTTGTGCAACATTTGCAGTTAGATGACAAGTTAAAAGGTTCCTGTGGAGATAAAAGTCAGTGCTCCAATAGATTATGAAGTACTTCCACATTTAGGTAGTTCAGACAATCCGACTAGTTACTGAATAGCACTCTTTCCAAAATATTAACACTTGGATATAACTACTGTCAACAGTAAGCAAAAATGCCCAAAGGTTGTTGGGCAAGCAAAATGTTGGTCTAGGCAGATGAAAATACTAGTTAATCTGGCTAATTTAAAAGAGTGGATACAGTTGTAAACTATAGGTTATTCAGCTCTCAGTAGCTATGTATTTCCAAGACTTTTCAGATTCCTTAGCATAAAAGCTTACTTTATAAAAATTTTATTGGGGCATTGTAATATATATCACAATGTGATTCAAAGTGATACATTAATACAATCACACAGCACTGTCCTTTGTTTTAATTAACACTGAAAGCATTTAATTCAATTGACAGACTACTCCATATCTCAATATTTTGGGGCTGGTTTCTAGCCAACAATAAAATAATCAAATAAATAAGATCCTCAAGTAATTCAAAGACAACTTTGAGAATGGAAAGAAAAGCAGGCAAAAGAATATTAGTATACAAAATTCAGGTGGTACAAAATGATCTGGGTATTTAGCAAGAAGAAATATTTTGAAGGAATCAGAAAATTATTTCTGTAGGATGGACATTTTGATACCGACTGAGTAGATATGATGTCAGTATATGAGTTTAAATATGGGGATGAGAATCAAGACAAGGGGGCAAAGAAGCATTCTAAAAGTTGGGGTAGCCGGGCGTGGTGGCGCACGCTTGTAATCCCAGTACTTTGGGAGGCGGAGACCGGAGGATCTGGGTTCGCGGCCAGCCTCAGCTCTCTCTCTCTCT
>PVJS01061115.1:0-11069 GCA_004027185.1 Glis glis | reverse complement strand
ATGCAAAGTTCTCAAGGGCAAAGCATCTTCCTGCATAGTAATCATCACAATGCCTATGAAAAATTCTAAAATTGTTCAAAGGTTTATTTGTTTTATTTTGCATTTTTTTTTTTTTACCTCCAGGACTTCAAAGGATAACTCAGGATGGAGTTTTGCTGCAACCATCTGCTTAAGATGAGCAGACTGCAAAAATGTTGAATCCCTACTGAAATTTAAAAAGTTAATCACAACCTTGCCCAAGTATCAACTGACTGAAAAAATAACATTTATAAGACAAATTTCACCATTTAGCATTTGAAACAACTGACATATAGTCCAAGGTTTTAAACATTGCATGTTTGATTTTCTTTACGTGTCCTTACATTTTTATGTTAATTTTTGGTTGTGTCATAACCAACAACCTTAGATTATAAACTACACAATAGAAGAGGTCATATCTTTCTTATTTCACAGATATAATCTTAAAGAAAAATAAGAGTTTAAGTCATTTGGGGTTAGCTATATTTTGGGTGATGTGATGAAGGAAGCTTCCTATAGTGTTTCTATTCCCTGGCAATCATTTTTCCTTTAACCTCTCAAATGTCTTGGTCAGTTGATAGAGTCACCTTACAAATTTAATGAAGTCATATTCCATTAGTATTATAGTTGGTTCTAGAATAATATGATATCTTTAAAGAGATAAATTTGTCTCAACACTGATTCTTCTACACTTTCTCCAATATGATTTCATTTTCCTTGCATTTGTATTGGGTATATATCTTATACACACAATTCATTCAATAATATGTAAGATAATAAACAAGAATATTGCAATCAGTATTTACACTGCATCTTAAGATTTTTAAATAATTCTTATTCATTGCAAGCCTTAAGCTGTAAGAATAAATGAAATAAAAGTGTGGTGTGACATTTTCATCTCATTTATATTCAGGATTGGCCTGATATCTAGCTAACTTCCATGTTTCTCCTTCTCCCTCTCTTTTGGATGAATATCCCTCAAACTTTGACCATTTCCAGAGAATACCACTACTAGAAGGTCTGCTGTCTTACCATTAAGAAAAAGATCTATTCACAGATATTCAAAAGGTTAGCATTCATAGGAGAAAAACAGATACTTGGAATTTTTAATTTAGTATAGTGTAGCAATTTCTGGCACAGTGTGGAGGCTGACTGCCTGGTTATAATCTACCTGTGGCCTTGGGAAGGCTGAACAACTCCCCACACCTTAACTTCTTCATCTATAGAACAGGGATAGTAATAGTATTTATCCTGTATGGTTATTAATGATGTTTAAATGGATTTGAAACCCATTTGAACAGTCAGGAAGTTTGCATGTTTCTTAAATTTTTAAAAAATGGTTAAAATTACTGAAATTTTTGCATACCACTAGATTATAAAAAGCACTGTTATAAATGCATTGCCATTTTACCCGCTTATAGCAAGTATTTTATTGTTGTTGTTGACTGTGGTTGTTTGATATAAAAATAAAAACCAAAAAGGAAATATGACTTCTCTCTGAAATTCACATCCTAAAAATGATAACTCCTCTTAGCTTACTGCTGCAATTAAAACAGGACAAAACATTTTCTTGATAGTACTGTAACCAAAACAAAACTAGGGTTTAGTTTATTTTCAAACTCAGATGCTATCTTTCAAAGTAAATGCTCCAGCCAAACAGACAATAGCAACATCTGCTCATATTGATGAGAACTTTAGGACCAGTGGAGAGCCTTTATTAATTTTCAATTGGAAAGCGGACCATACAGTCAAGGAAAAACACAAACAGCCACAGCAATCATTTGCATATTAATACAGCATTACAAAAAACCTAATGTGGAAAAGATAATTTATATTTGATAATATGAAAAATATTATCTTGTGTAGCTATCAAATGGCACACACTGGTGTTGTCTCAATAGTTTCTTAATCTTGGCCACCAACAACTGAACACACTAACACTAAAACAAAAAGAAGTCGAGCTCAATGGAGGACACATATTCAGCTCTAATACACATTTTGAAAACAGAACCCCTTTGTGGTTGGAAGTCGTTGAAAATGTCAGAGCTGATTGCAAACACACAACACACACCTCACAGGAGGCTGAACCCTATCGTTTAGGAATATTAAAAGCAGTTGTTTTAAGACTTCACTGAGTATTTTACTAATGTGTTATTGAGCCAAATCTGTTTGTACATCATTATCTAACTAGGTCAAGTAAATACAAAATGATAATTGTTTAAAACGGATGCAAATCGCCTAAACACCTTCATAGTTTATTAAATATATTACTTGAATGTACGATTGCATAGTAAATTCCCATTCTAGTATTATTTTTTATCATAAAAATAGGAAAGCTGAATTAGCTTTTATTTTCAGAAAGAGAGAACATGGTGGAACTTTTAAAGGGTAATTTAATAGGCAAGTTTTAATATACCAAACAGTGAGGGGCAACAGGGCATACGTTTCCATCTTGATTTTATAGCACCGCAATAACATGAGATTGCCTCTGAAAGCCCTGGGTAGAATTTGTTAAGGAACTTCTGCTACCCAACTTCCTTCATTTTCTTTTACAAAACTGATACTCTTAATTGGACATTATCATTTTAAGTTCCTCCAGATTGCTAAAAATATCAAATTTTAATTGTCATCGAAACGCCTTTATTTTTTTAATATTAACATAAAGGTAAAACATAGTGTTCATTATGCTTACAAGACTGAGCATGGCATTCCTCTGAAAACATCACAGAAATTGAGGATAAATTCAAAGAGCAAAATTTTAAACATGTTTCTATCTGGCAATTCTTCTCCAAAGAGGCTTCACGGTATCATGGATATTATTTCCTCAGTGAATTCATCACTGTCCAAGGTCAGGCCATTAATTGTGGACTCAGAAAGTTGCTAATACAAGAACATTCAGCACCATCCCATTACTCCGTGCAGATTCACATTAGCAAAATACAGAATGCAGCCGGGCGTGGTGGCACACGCTTGTAATCCCAGTACTTTGGGAGACCGAAGGATCCAGGTTCACGGCCAGCCTCAGCTCTCTCTCTCTCCCTGTCTCTCTCTTTCTCTCTCTCTACCTAGTGAGGCCCTCCGCAACTTCGTGAGACCCGATTTCAAAATAAAGTATACAAAAAAATAGGGTCGGGGTTGTGGCGCGGAGGTAGAACACCCCTGGGTTCAATCCCCAGTACCGCAAAAATAAAATAAAATAAAATAAATACAGAATGCAATAGAAAGCCCTAGTACAAACTTATTTTTTACATATAATTGACTGTGATACTTTATAAACAATGTTTATAAACAAATATGTATGAACAAAAATTTATAAAAATGTTTTACACACATTTTATAAACATCTGACTAACTTATTCCTTCTCTATAGTAGAACTATATGGAAGCAAATTAAAATCAGAAGGGTGCATGGAGATCCCAAGTCAGTACAACAGAGTTAGATGACTCAAACTTCAATGGCTGGCAGCCTAAGAAGTCCTGATATGGCCTTTCCATTGACTGTTTTGTTTGTTTGTGGTACTGGAGGTTGAACCCAGGGGCATTCAAGCTCTGAGCTATTCCTCCAGCCCTTTTTAGTTTTTTAGTTTGAAATGGTCTCACTAGGTTGCCCAGAGTCTCGCTAAATTGCTAAGGCTAGTCTTGAACCTGCAATCCTCTTGTCTCAGCCTCCCATGCACTGGGATTACAGGCGTAAGGCATCACACTCGGCCTCCAGTGACATTTATATGGCAGAAGACACTTTTGTCTTGGGGAGTAGCTGGCTGGGAGATAGGTTAGGAGACTAATCCATTGATCCTGCATTAGAGCCTATTAAAATGCTATTTTGCTCACCTTGGAATGAAGACCGGGCATTTTCCCTGCGTGGTTGTGTAAAGTACATAGAATTTTACTTTTCTATTTACCTAAACATCCCTTAACCTTTACTTTGAACAACTTGTCACACCATTATCGAAGATCAAAAAGTAAACTGAAATAAAAGGTTTGACTGTTTGTATTTTGACAGGCGAAGCTTTGGCTTGCTTTTTTTCTCCCTTTACAATGTTCTTAAGACATCCTTCACCTGGGATTAGACTTTGTATTGGTGATCAGAGGAAACAGACTATAGCTGCTACTTTGTATCCAGTACATTAACAAACACTCTGACCAGCAGATTTAGGTTAAGCAGGCAGTCAGGGACTGGCTACCACATAAATGCACAGGATTCAGTGTTGTTTTGTTGTTATTATTTCTTAACACATACATGCAAAAGGAATACATGACTTCACTTAAACATGTTAAGGAATGCATGCATACACATCAATGTGCAAAGCATCTGCCTATGAAAGAGCATTTGAAATTGTTACAGCAATAAAAAACCACCATTTAAGCCTTCATCTCAATTTATAGCAATAGTGAGATAATTAGAAGACATGGGATATTTTCCCCCAAAGCACATCCTCAAAATATATGGATCAAATTCAATCTTAAGCAAAGTAGTTAATGGCGTTTTTATTTATTATGTGGCATATTGTGGAATTCATCTTTCCAACTTAAAATAGTAGGAGACTCATGAGTTCACTCAAGGTGAAAGTGGATATTAAGGAACATAGCACAAAGCCATAAGGATTCCTAGGCTTGAATTAAAGCTCAAAACCATTTCTGAAGAAACATGTTGCCAAAATGATTGAAAAGACACTTGGGAAAAACCAAACCATGTATCAGAGATAAAAAGATAACAGATCAAATAACACAGTGAGCTCTGCTGCTTTAGCCTTCTCAAAACAGCTTCAAACAAGACAATAAAGCTCAGAAATAGTGAGGATAATATGAAAACTTGAGAAAGGGAGAAAGGAGAGAGGGGAGGGGAGGGGAAAGGAGGGGAGGGGAGGAGAGGACAGGAGAGGAGAGGAGAGACATCACCAAAGAAAGAGCTATCAGAATAGTTGATAGACTATTTTCCTCTTCTAAAATAAATGCCGGTCTCTTAATGGCTCAGGACAGTCCAGGTTCACCCTTTAAACATGAATAGCAAAAGGATCTGTCTGCTTAATAAAGAAGTGAAACCATATGAAAAGGAAAAGTTAATTAGCATTCAACTAATAGGCAAGACAACTTGAGCACTCCCAATTGAGCACTTTTAAAAAGTAAGCGTTCAACTCATTTGAATATGCTGGAAGTTGAGCACCAGTAGAGCGCTTTCACCGCATGCTGAGTACTGATTGAGCTATTTCGAAGCACATCGAGCACTTTTCTGTGTGAATTCTTAGCCAAATTTCCATACCCCCAACCCTCCCTCTGCCTACACAGCTGCTAATCAAGAGGTGCCTTCCCGGTATGAAATTCCTTTGCCAATTAGAACTACATTTTAGCCTTTCATCTTTTATGTTTTAAGAGAATTAAGAAATAATAATAATTAGTGAGTATATGTCAGATTGAAGTTCATTTCTGCTAAAGAGATATCAGGTAAGCCAATTCCATCCCCGTAAGGCTCAGGTTAAATTTTGGAAATTAGCAACCACGCTGAGAGAGCTGTGAGACTGTGCCCAAACTCAACTATGGGCATCGCAAAGATTTTCACTGGCGCAATCTTGCAGGTGTTTAGAATCAGCCCAGGAACGAAGCAATCTGAGAGTGGCGCAGCTCCCTAGACCTTGGCAACTGTGTCAAGGCTCTTACAGGGCAGGTTCTCAGCAACAGAGAAGAAAATATGTTCATGCTATGTAAAGCAATCATTTTCTTTGTGCTCCAATTTTTGTACAAATGAATGAAATAAACTATTAAGTATTTTTTGAGTACCAATTGTATGTAGGTGCTATGTCAAATACTACTGAAGATATGAAATTTACAAAGCCACTAAACTCAAAGTTTTTTGCCTTTTCATTAAGAGAAACAGCAGAACATCTTGACCTATAGTGTAATACGCTAATTTCTCTCCTTAAACTTAATGGGCTTTTAATTTATCCTTTCTTTAGTTCTGATATTTATAATATTTCATTGGAAGTATTGCTTTGCAGTCAATTTTTAGTTGTTTTTTGCTTATGGAGTGAGGTGTGTATAAATAACTAAAGAACAAGTGTCCGGAGTCAGATCCCAGATAGAAAAATATTAAGAGATGTCAATTCCAGGCAGCCCTGAACTGATGTTAAAAGTTCACAACTTTATAATTCTAAGTTGCACATATACAAAAAAGAAATCAGCTGGGCGTGGTGGCACAAGCCTGTAATCCCAGTACTTGGGAGGCTGAGACAGGGGGATTTCAAGCTTGAGGCCAGCCTCAGCAACTTAGCAAGAACCCTCAACAACTTAGTGAGACCCTGTTTGAAAATATAAAGGAAAAGAGGGCTGGGGGTGTAGCTCAGACGTAGAATGCCCCTGGGTTTAATCCATAGTACCAAAAAAATCAAAAATCTATTTTTTCAGAAATGAGAACTATATCTCTCCTATCTTACATTCTATGCTAATTTTAAACCAGGTTTGTTCTCCACCTGGATAATTAAAACAATATAGCTGCTTATGCATAACCAGCTATTTTCATTTCCTCTCAGCCTAAAATAAATAAAGGGAGTAGGTTGGATTTTAAAAATATTATTTAATCTCTTCATGGAAATTGTAGTAGTTAGCCTAGAAATGACCAATAATATGTAGTCTAGGGAGGGGGTTGGTCATTGTGAGGAGGAATTCGTATTTTCAGTTATATTTTGAGAAATTATTAGTTAGTTATAAATTAGTTAATTTGAGAATTGAATTCAATGTGAGACAAACACTCTCATTGAAGGATGGGAGGGAGAAAGGAAAAGAAATTAGATATTTAGGGCTTAGTTCTTATTTAAATCAGTTATGGCATATATAAAACCCTAAAAGTCAAGTAGCTACAATGATCAATCTCTGGGGAAAAAAAACTACAGCTAAATAAATTACCATTAATTTAGAGATTGGTAAATATATTAGTTTGCAGATGGTATAGGATTTAAAGTTTAATAAAGAACTTCATAAAGTTGACTGTCTAATGAAGGAGAACAACAATAAGGAGAATGCTAGCAATAAATATATAAGATCTAAAACTCACAAAGACATGTGTCTTATTAAACAAAGCTAGAAAAATAATATGATTGGTCATAAGAAAATTTTAAGGGCCACTTTTTACATTCTTTCTCTCCTTTTTGCATCTCTCATTATTATCAGAATTCTTGTCTTTCAAAGTATCAAGTGATTTTTTTTTCATTCAGAGTGTTTTAGCATCATTGGGAACAATTTCATTTTGTGTTGGGACCTCTAGCATGGCTTGCATTGAGCCAACTCAGCTATGTCATATTATGTACAAAAACTGGTCTATTTCCTTTAGAAGCTTAATTATAAAAGAAAGATCTGGACATTTGTGGCTGATACCTCGATTCCCTACTTAGATCAACTCCTTCTCCGGGGAATATGGTCTAACCTCCAACTTCACTACACACTGTATGAAATGGAGTACCTCAAATTTGGTGTGGATCTGGCCTCATGATCTAAGTGGAGGCATTAATCTGGGATACATCCTGCCAGGTTCCATGTGTCTCAGTGCTGAACACCATGGAGAAAATGGTTGTGGAAAAAATGGTAAAACCAAGAGAACACAATGGACTACCGGTTTTGATTCAACTGAGGGAGAAATGCTGGAGGCGTAAGGTTTAGTGTTGAGATGCCTGGGGATGCTGATGGGTTGGAGGGGGCATTTTGCGGTGGTAAGGGGGCCCTGAACAATGATGGCAGTAACAACATAATGTGAGAGTGACCTGTGAATATTCTAAGCAGCACAAGTCTCCAAGAAATATTTGGAGCAGCAGCTGGATCATAGACACAACAACTTAATGCCAGAATCCTTGTGGAAAGGTGAAAGGAAAGGAAAGATCCCAGAGATCCTGCACTGATAGTTTAGAGACGACCAGTGTTCCAGAACTTTAGATAGTGGGGATTGCCAGGAAATAACTCCTTTATTGTTATTATCTTCAACAATGAATGTGCCTCAGGCAACAAGGCCAAGAAATGCAATTAGATACCACTTGAAATGCAATTCCATAAATGTACTAATTGCTAAACTTCTTAGTCACTTATACTGAAAAGTTAATTATGTGAAGTTATATTTGTTACCAGAGTTCTACTTTCTCCTAATAGCAGTTATTCTGAATTTTAGACAAAAGTTTTTTAAATATAAATTCAATGTCTAAAGCAGGCTGATCTGCTAGGTGGATGAGTTTATTTTATGGTCTTAGTTTGTTTCCAAACATATCAGTTTATCTTGAAAATGAATAACAATGATAGAATAGGGGCTGGATAATTTAGAAATATCCTAAGGTTTATAATATCGAAAACAGTTACATAAATGCAAAGCATAAATTCTACTTAGAAAATGTAAGTCTCAAAATTGTGAGTGCATTTCTGTCCAAAGTTTGTGAAATGTTTTGTCTGTAGCTACACTGAGTCAGATCAGGTTTGCCCAGAGAGCGTTTGGGCCATGGTGAAAATTTATTTCAGGCACTTCCAACAGTTGCATTGATACATACATAGCAATACTTGTATTGCTATGATGCATAGTGAGGCCCGCGCCCCTTCCTAGACGCCAGGTTCCCTAGGTTTCTGTCCAGCTCTTTTCAGCTCTGCTGTAGCAACGGGGAGATGGGGCATCATCGCCATGTGTGGCTCCACAGTCCAATGTGAGGTTGACTGACTTTTTGAACCTCTTAGATCAAAGCAGTATCAGCATTATTCTTTTGTTCTGAAAATACACATTCAGCATATCTAGAGATCTTGTCATACCAATAATTAGTCATACCAATAATTAACTCTCATGAGTCACTGGAATTCTAATAATTCCTTTCATTCCCAAATTCCTTCATGTCATATACATTTTTTCAACATATTCTTTTTCTTTCCATCTCTCTCTCTCTCTCTCTCTCTACCTTTCTCTCTCCATCTTCCCCTACCTAGCTTATATATACATACAAATCTAAATGTATTTTTGGTTCAAATATCTTGTTTCTACCTATACTTAAGTGCACAAACATGATTTAAAAAAAACCAATTTCAATCAATTCCCTCACTATACAATGAAATAGATCTTACTTGTAAAAGCTGACAGCACATTTTCTTTATGTATTATTTAAAGGGAGTTAGGCTTACCAGCTACCTCTTCTGTCAATAGGAACATGTTGGAATATCTTCTTCACTTGCACTGAGCACCAGGAGAGGCAACACAGTGTACTCTTCACTAATGATCCACACTTGGTTCCTCTATTACTTTTTGAGTGACCTGGAGTTAGTTTCACAACCTCTCTGTGTCTCAGTTTTCTCATCTCTAAAATGAGGCCAAACACCGCACCTTCCTAATAGCTTTGATGTGATGACTAAATGAGTAATTATGTGAAACACACTGAAAGCCGTGTCTGGCACGTAAGAAAAGCTCAGTGAATGTTAGCTATTACCTCTGGCAGTGACATTACAGGATTAAAAGGAAATTTACTTTCCAATGAGAGTCAATTCACTTCTTTCTGCCAATTAGTTACACTTACCAGACTATGTGTATGATTCATTTCTTTTTCTTTTTCACTATTTTGTGGTAAAACTCTTAGGGAAACTGACTTTGACCCTCAGATGAAATGTTCAATGACCACAACATAAACTTCCAGATAAAATCCTCTTTTAGAGAGAGTTAAATGTTACTTAAAAATCAATTACCCTTGCAAAGAAATGCATTTCACAATGACCTTGTCGGAAAATAATATAACTTGGAAAATGATTACTAAGTTAAAAAACAAAATGAACAAAACCTACTTAATCTACAGGCAAATGTTCGTATATGGTTGCTTTAGATTTTCACTTGTGGGGTAATATACTCTCACTGTTATCTTTGGATTTCTTGAGGATGATACAGATGATCTGTATGGTAACTGGCTGTATCAGACAAAGTGAAAGGCAGTTATATGACAGAAATGAAAATTCCATCAAAATAAAATAGTTATAGATTAGTGATTATTAAATAAGTGTAATTTTATCTCATGCCACAACTAGAGCAGGTATTGCTAAGGCCTCATAGGTGGCAGCACGGATTCCACTACACATACTAAAATGTGCAGGGCATCTGCATACAACAAAGAAGTATTTGATTTAAACTGCCAAGATTGCTAAGGTTGAAAAAAAATCTGTTCCAAGTAAATCTCTCTTTTTAATCTCGATATATTGATTCAATTAATAGGCTTTTAAACTCTGTAGGCTCATTATATAAGTATAAACAAAATACAGGGAAAGTAAGGCTTTTTCTTATTAAAGCTGACAATTTGAAAAGAAACTTTTTTATTTAAAAAATTACCGGAAAGAAACATTCCCAAAGTAGAACAAATTTAGTCCAACTCTACTACTCTAAGTTAGCAAAAGGTAAATTTAAAATATACTAATGCTAACTAATCAAGAGTAAGCAAAAAAAAAGGTAGGAAAACAATAGTTAGGTTTGAGAAATTTTAAATATTTTATTTCATATTTTTACATAATTAGAAGACTGAAAATAGAATCATACAAAAAGTTTGTGGATTTAAAAGTACTCTCATAAGCCGGGCGTGGTGGCGCATGCTTGTAATCCCAGTACTTTGGGAGGCGGAGACCGGAGGATCCGGGTTCGCAGCCAGCCTCAGCTCTCTCTCTGTCTCTCTCTCTCTCTCTCTCTCTCTCTCTGTCTACTTAGTGAGGCCCTCTGCAACTTCGTGAGACCCGGTTTCAAAATAAAGTATAAAAAATAGGGCTGGGGGCGTAGCGTGGAGGTAGAATGCCCCTGCGTTCAATCCCCGGTACCGCAAAATAAAATAAAATAAAATAAAAGCACTCTCATTGGATTAGATGTATGTCTTACAACTCTAAATTACTGGAGCCCTCAAGTGATTGGGAATGCAAATTAAAATATTTTATTTATTTATTTATTTATTTATTTATTTATTTATTTGCGGTACCGGGGATTGAACCCAGGGGCATTCTACCTCCACACTACACCCCCGGCCCTATTTTTTTATACTTTATTTTGAAACTGGGTCTCACGAAGTTGCAGAGGGCCT
>PVJS01061114.1:0-11070 GCA_004027185.1 Glis glis | reverse complement strand
TGGGTTCAATCCCCGGTACCGCAAAAAAAAAAAAAAATCACAACAAGTACAAAAGAACAAGTTCTTTTCACCATGGGAAACTGTAAAATAGAAATGATCTAAGAATGAGTTCAGGGACCAGAATTTTTATTTTGATACTACTTGGAAAGACAATGAGTAGAAAAATGGCCCAGGAACTCTTTTGTATCAGAGAGGACATGAAGAGCTATGTGAATGGTGAGGAAGAGATGCTGGTCTATCATCAGAAGTTCAGTCCAGCCCACCTTCCTCTCCCAAAATTACTTCAAACATTTAGGACAGAATTAACGAAGTAATTGGAAGCAAAAATAGAAAACATAACTGAACTGTAAAACAACTCTGTGGTACTCATGCCACCACAATTTGATTTAGATTTCCCTTTCATGACACAGAAAAGACTCATTGAGTAATAAACCCAGAGGCATAGAGATCTACCATGTAAGGACAGGGTAAAGAGACGGTACTACATGCAGAAATGCAAAACACACCACTGAGTTCCTGAAGGTCGTACACCCTGTGAGGATATGGGTGATCATCACTGATTATTATATGAAATCCTAGATAGAACTGAAAGGCTCCCTTTGAAGATTATTTCTTGTGTGTGTGTGTGTTGTGTATATGTATATAAATAGCAGATGTTTAATGTATGTCTATCGGTTGATTATTAATTGAAAAAAGACCACAGAGCAAACAAAAGATGAGCTGCTTCATCAAGCTGATAGTAAATTTAAGAAACTTGTTAATCATCGACATCATATAGATTGACCACAGAAATGGACTCAAAAAGGGGGATTCCTCTGAAGTAATCTGTATAAGTTATTGCAGGAAGACTCAAAGGGGTGGGTGGGGGAGAAGGTTTCAGGGGATGGTGATGGGGAAATTTGATGCTGGCATTTTGAAAATTTCACTCAAAATACTTTTTTTTATAAAAAGCAATTCACTCAATTAAAAAGATCTACGGTTTGACCTAGATAGGATTTTTTTGTAAAGCTCTTAAGTGCCTTATTTTATTTTTATACTTTTATTGATGCATTGTAATTATGCATCATAGTGAGGGTCAAAGTCATACAAACAAACACGCACACAGGTCTTTGTACGTTTCCATGAATCTTTTAAAAATACTTTTCTAAAAGCCACTATTTTAACCTTCAAAATTTCTTTTAGCATGTAATGTTTTCATATGAGTTAAAATTTAAAAAACTATAAAAGGTGTACATTGGAAGTCTCTCTTCGAACTCTGCCCCCAGCCTCAATATATGTACGTACTCACTTTTATCTTCTCCAGACCAAAAATAAACAAATAAATGAATCAGTGTGTTCTGCATATGGCTCTGCACCCTGATTATTTTTACTTGAAGATCTTACTGCATGCATGTATAAATAATTCTTTCACTATTTTTTTAAGTTCTATTGTAGTTCATCATATAGGCACAGAACATTTTATCCAACAAGACCCTAGAAGTGAACATTAGGTATGTTAAACGTACTCATTCTTTTTACAAACCATGTTTCATCGAATAATGCTCCTGTGTGAGTATATTAACAGGACAAAAAATTTCTAAAATCAGAATTAATGAATCAAAAAAATGCAAATGTTTAAATAAATGACGCCAAATTACTGTCCATAGTGGTATACCAATGTATGCCAGAGTAATGTTATATGAAACTTTTTGTCTCTAAACAAATATTTTGCCACCAGCCTAGCACTAAATCCTGACATATTCCTGTGGGGATGGCAAGTCTCTGATGGCGTTGGCTTACTTCACTACATTTGGGGCAAATGGCTAGATTCTGTAAGGCACTATATGTTGTGTTGGTGGATATCTGTCCACATCATTAGCATCTACTGTGTGCTCCTGAAAGGAAGTGTCATTTCCCTTGACCTTGTTTGATAAGGCTCCCAGCAGAGCTCTGGCCATGTGTGGTGCCTGAGGAATGCTATTTGATGTTGATGATAATGACAAATGGCACTTTAATTTACTGAAAGAGCAATTCAAGTTTCAGAAATCTTGGAGTCTCACAATAATATCCACAACAACAGCTTACCCTTGCTATCTTTCTCATAGGCAGCTAATAAAAATACTTTTGATATAGCAGTTGTGTTTAAATAGTATTAACTCGATCTTAGTGATGTATTTTTATAACCCTCAATTTCCTCCGGTTTCTTAGGAAGGAAAACATAGATTTGCATTCGATAAAATATTTCATCCTCTATTTCCTTTGCTCTTTCTGAGACACAAAGTATATTTATAAAACCCAAACTGTCTGCTAAAAATAAAAATGAATGGGATCCCCCCAAGTGATTTATCTCTATCACTTGAGGAGCTAATACATCATGGGTAGTCATTATGGAAGCACAGATACCAAGATAATTTTGCATGAGACGGTCTCTGACATATACAGCAATTCATGGGAGCCTACAAATGAAATTTTTATACCAGGTCCTAATAATTCCTATAATGATGAAAACATTTTTCCCCCTAAGATCTTGTGGCTCAAATCCAGGCTGCAGAGTAAGCTGATTATATGCCGGGTGCTGTCCTTTCTGGAAGCCTCCTCATCAAAGACAAACATGTTGCATAATCACACGGTACTGAAGATATAGAACTGTGTGTAGAATGAAGAGAAATCTCAAATAGCAATGCATACCTGTGTGGAAATAAAAGGTAGAACAAAATCAGAGTAAGTGACTTACTAACCCTTCCTCAGTGCGGGATATGTACAGTCAGATCCCCTGCTACAGTAGGGCAGTCCATGGAGGTTTCTTCATGTGTCTTTTTCAAAAGGTCTCAACTGAATGAAAAAGATAGGCTAAATTTGAGTCCGAATATCTCTGACAGAAGCAAGGAAGAAGAAAGAAGTCAGGAAAGGTATACATGTGAGAGAAGATACCAGAGGGCAAAGCAAAGCGTTAGATAAGAAATGCAATGCTGAAGGGAGAAAGAAAAAATGTTACAGAAACACCATAGGCTGCAGTGTAGAAATGCAGCACATACATATTAAGAATTGAGATTTTAAAATTTTAAAAGTTATTTTAAAAGACCTACAGTCTAAACTTCTGTGCACCTGAATGAAATCATAAAGGATTCCATTCAAATTAAGATGAGCAGATTCAGGAGAGTCAAAGAAGAGAACTGAGGCTTGTAGAACCATCCGTTTCTTTTCAATCACCCTCAAATCTATTTTTCCTTAATTAAATTAAATCGAGGGAGTGACTTGTGAGAAGTACATTATTTTATCTAGCTCGTCTGATAATGAAGCTCCAATGACTTGAAATAAATGAATTGTAAAGAGCAAAGAGGTAGCTGGTTGCGAGTTAGCAATGATTTTGCCATATGCCAAAGGGCATGGCCAACAGGGGCTGAGAGGATCCCAGAAGGAAGGAGATGGAGCCCACAGACAGGGCAAACTGAGGACAGTTGAGTGAAGAACTATTTACAAAGCTGTGGCAGGATTAAAGTAAGGAGAGAAGAGAATGAGTGAGCCTCTCTGGGGCTGGCCATAGCACAGAAACAACCCCACCCTAGGCATTAAGGGCGAGGTAGGAGCATGGTTACCTGAATCTAGCAAGAGGAGGCATGACCTAGATAAAGGGAGAGAGTAACTCTCAAAATCATCCCCGTAGCAGACACGAAGAGGATGGGTACACCACCCAAAGTCCCTGTCTTAGTTCCCTCTCAGCTCCTGTGAGTTCATGTTGGTCAGAACAAGCAAAGCCAAAAGACAAAGTAGCAATGAAGCCAACTCTATAAATGTCACACCCCAGGATGAAGGGCAGGTGGAGGAGGTGGAGAGGAGCTGAACAGGTACGAGGAAAACATCCAACAGGATGGGCCCTTGCAGAAACATGATGAAGATCAAAGTCACCCAAAATCGGTTGCATTGTTAACAGAGTAAGCCTCACTCCTTCAGAGAAGATTAGACATTTGTGGATGCTGCTGGATCTCTTTGTCCCTCTAGGCTCCACAGGACATACTGGAGCATCAATGATCCTGTTGGTTACAGTTAGCCAAAGCGGAGGACAGCGCCTCAGGTCCTACCTCGGTGTCTATAATGGGGTGCTGAGCAGTACTGTTCTTCCTGGCTTTCAGCAGCAATGTGAATTTTGGAACTATTTCCCCACAGGAAGTAGAAGAGAGAAAATGTGAAGGCATAGATATAAGTATATTGCTATTGTACTTCCAGAAAAAAAAGAAAACAATTTGAAACTTAAGTCTTGACAATAGCGGCTTGGGAGAAGATCTTTGCCAGCTATTCCTCTGATAGAAGACTAATATCTAAACTATACAAAGTACCTAAAAGACTTAACGCTAAAAAACAAATAACCCAATTAAGAAATGGGAAATTGAACTGAATAGACACTTCACAAAAGAGGAAATACAAATGGCCAATAAATACATGAAAGAATGCTCAACATCATTAGCAATCAGGGAGATGCAAATGCAAATCAAAACGACACTGAGATTCCATCTAACCCCAATCAGAATGGCAATCATCAAGAAGTCAAAAAACCATAACTGCTGGCGAGGATGTGGGGAAATAGGAACTCTTCTACACTGTTGCTGGGACTGCAAATTATTATAGCCACTATGGAGATCAGTATGAATATTTCTCAGAAAATTGGGATTGGATCCACCATATGATCTAGTTATACCATTCCTGGGTATCTTTCCAAAGGGAATGAAATCGGAATATTACAGCAATATATGCATATCCAAGTTTATAGCAGCACAATTCACAATAGCCAAATTATGGAACCAACCTAGGTATCCATCAAGAGATGAATAGATTATAAAATTATGGGATATACATGCAATGGAATTCTACTCAGCAATAAAGAATAGCAACATTACGTCACTTGCAGGAAAATGTATGGACCTGGAGAACATTATGTTAAGTTTGATTAGCTAGTCACAGAAAGTGAAGGGTCATATGTTTTCTCTCATATGCGGAAGCTAGGGAGTAATTGGGATACAAGAGGGACTTCAGGTAATGGAGGAGAAACTCCAGTGGAGCCAGGGAGGTGGACTAGGGAAAGGTGGGGGGAGGAGGAGAAGGAGAATCAAAGAAGGAATCATGTCCATCGACATTGTGTACATATGTGAGAATCTCAGTGCTAATCTCAGTACCCAGTATGGGGAAGTGGGGAGAGAGAGGAGGCAGACAGGGGAAAGCCCACCAAGTGCTGTGTGCATGTATGTCACTATCACTAATAACCACATTTATGATGTGAGACGACAATGCACCAATAAGAGTATAAAAAATCAACTCTCTGGGAATAATTTTAAAATCCCAACCCACAAGGTGGAAAAATGTTGGCGATTTCCCTCAATTTCATAATTATTGAGATTGGCATGTGTCATGATAGAATGTAATGGACAATTTTTTTTTTTTTTTTGCAGTACCGGGGATTGAACCCAGGGGCGTTCTACCTCCACGCTACGTCCCCGGCCCTATTTTTTATACTTTATTTTGAAACCAGGTCTCATGAAGTTGCGGAGGGCCTCACTAAGGAGAGAGAGAGAGAGAGAGAGAGAGAGAGACAGAGACAGGGAAAGACAGGGAGATAGAGAGCGAGAGAGCTGAGGCTGGCAGCGAACCCAGATCCTCCAGTCTCCGCCTCCCAAAGTACTGGGATTACAAGCGTGCGCCACCATGCACGGCCTGTAATGGACAATTTAAAAAATCAAATTTGTGGATTTGTTTCCTCTTTCACCTTGACCTTTTCTTCCCTGATCTTGCAGTGGGGCTAGATCACTCCTTCTCAATATTTTTTTCTATTTTTTTATTTTTTTTTATTGGGTGCATTGTAATTTTATATCATATTCGGTTAGAGAGTGTTAGAAAAATACATGCACACAACACTTGTGACCCTCCCTACCAGGTCCCCCCTTCGCTCATCCCCACCCTGCAAGTCTTTGAGATTGGAACTGGCAATTTTGCATACGATCATGGCTTTATTTCTATTATCGCATTCTTTATCGATGTCTTTTCTTGACTGTGACATCATACTTTCTGGGGTTTTCTCCTGTTTGACTAGACGCACCTTCAGGGTCTCTTTTGCCCATGCTCCTCTACCTGCCACCTCTCCAATTCACCTGAATGTTAGCTCCCCCATTATCACCTATAGACCACATATACAACTTACCACCCAGTGCTTCCAATGAAGATTGTTGCGATCACAACCCCCGCCAACAGGATCCCTGGGTAAATCTGTGTATGATGTGCACTGACTAACTGTACATGCTGGGCTTGGCACCTTTCCTCATTCTTCAAGGATACTCAGGGGCCACAAATCCCTCATATTTCCATACTTCCAATAAGAATTCTCCCTGTCCCTTGAGTTGTCAAATGTATAGCTTACTGCTAGAGGTGGCAACAGCCTAGAGTCACTGTACAACTTGACTAAAATCCACATCTGACTGAATAGTATGTTGCCTGATACTTTTACCTTTCTATGAAAGTGTTTGTAGCAAAACCATTTATTCACTAAGGAATGGCCCATAGAATTGCAGGCTTTTGCTCTTAGATGCTAACCTTACAAACTTAAACTTAACTGCAAACACCCAAAGAGGGCTGGCACCAAGGATTATGGAATAAGGAGCGAGGAGCAGTATAGATAAGGGCAAAAGGAGTCAGAGAAAGGAGGAACTCAATAGATTCATGGTGCTGGGCTGGGCTTCACAGAGAAAAAAGATACACCTGAGTGGAGCAGGAAGGATAGATAATATTTGACTATGATAAAAAGAAGTGGCAACTATCAACCCTCTTTTCTACACATATACATAGATGTTGATGTAGATACATAAGTACTGAATCTATGTATATGTGTGAAAGATACTGAAATTTATTGGTTCTAGATATTACATCACAACATTGTGGTTACTAAAAGAGTCGGGAAAATTCCTCAAATCACCAATCTTTATTCCCTCCAGGTGAGTCAGCTTATTATCCTCTCATTTTATCTATTCCAGAACTTGGCACAGTGCCTGATACAGACTAGGTTTTCAATAAATATTGATTATATGTATATACTTCACTGTGACACCTATAGAAGTCATATATTGTTGCATTACCAAATTATTTACTTACCCAAAGGCAGAGTATTAAATTAGTGGAAGAGCTGAATATACAAACCTTTAAAAAAAAGTCATCACTTGGTTAGGTTAGAATTTTTTTAAATAGAAATTTACATCAAATTCAAAGTTCTGATCAATTAAACGGTTGGTTTGGTTTGGTTTTAGCACTTACAGACTTTCTATCCAGATCTTTAGTCCCCTCAATCCTCTTTCAAGGCCTGTCAGCCCACAGATATGTTGAAGGCACCTTGTAGCTCTGCCCTGTGGGCACAGGACAAGAAGGGCCAGGGAGGGAAGGCGGAGAGGATGAGGAGGGCACGTGGGGCAGAGTGCATAAAAAGGTGGTAAAAGTCTCTGTCTTGGGGGTTCTTAGTCCCTGGAGGGGAGAAGGCTAAGTCATACCCTGCACAGAGAGAAGGATTCCAGACACTGAAACCCCCTAGTGCTAAGCGAGATGAGGCAAGCTATCTGTCCCTAAAGGAATTTAGATAACAAAGAAGTAAATAGTAGTCAGAGAAACCCGGGAAGGTTTTGTGGAGAGAGTGTGACCTAATTTTGGTAGGGGGATTATGAAGGATTTGGATAATTAGAAAGCAAGTTGGGAGATTTTTCAGCTGGAAGGCAGAGGGGCTGGAAGGAGAACAGCCTGTGAAGGACAGGGAGGCCACTTGTGGAAGGGAGCAGTGGCTGTTATAGGGAGCAGAGGGATCCCATGGTGACCACAGAGTTGAATAATTTTCTTAATGAACTCATGCTGCTTAATTTGTCCAGCCAAATGAGGATAGACCTCTACTAGGAAATGCATCTTTGTCTGCAATTCCCTGTGTATCCATTGGATAAATGAAAGAATAAGTAAATGATTGTTATCTTTTTCAAGTCGGTCACTGAATATTTAGCCTCCTTCAAAGACCAAAGAGGAGTACAAGCATTTACTTGTATTGATTTATACACACACACAAAAAGACCCAAATATTATATTCCAAATATACTACTATTGTTCAAAACATACTGAAATCCTTTATTTGGTGACCATATTTTTCTTCTTCTTTTTTTAATTGGTGCACTGTAATCATGCATCTTGATAGGTTTCAGGGTGGTAGAAGTATACATGCACACATCGGTCAGTTAGCCCTCCCCCAATTCCCACTGTCCATATATTTTTAAATATTCTCAGCAATGGTGGTGTATCTTTTACCGTTTGAAGATAGATTTGATGTTGGTAAAAAGTTTAAGTCATTCATATTCGAATGTAAAAAAGAGCAGATAAACTATGTAATATATTTATTTTTATACTTTTATCAATGCATTATAATTATACACTATCAAATTATACATTTGATAGTGAGATTCAAAGCACTTTCACATATGTACATATATATATTATCTTGATGGATAATATATTTAAATACTCGAACACAACAGTAACAAAATGAGAGGAGTCTCCTTGTGTGGCTCGGGGGTGACTTAGACATGTGTGGTACAAAAATACTCTTCAGGAAAGCAAATAAAAAAAAAAACAGGAACATCAAGGAGATGAGGAAATTTTCCATCTCAGTTAACGAATGCTGATCATCACAGTGGCGTCTCCCTATTGACAAACTCTTAAATTTGGGAATGACCCTTACTGAGATGGCTTTGTATTTAAATCCACTTCATTGGAACAAGAAATGCAAAATCTGGACAGAAAAAAAAATTTCATAAGATTTTACTGCATTTAGGTTGCAAAACAGATCAGCAAGCTAAGTAGTTCTGTTATTCGTCTACATATTACATGATTGTTTTTTACAACCCAAAGAAATTCTTAATAGAGAGTTTTCCATCCTCTAGTAACGGTTCATACTATTTTAAGGCTTGTGGTAGTTCATTTTTGTGTGGTTAAATGTCATTCTCCTTGGAAGGTACCTATGTTTTTATTTTACCTTCTTTCCTGGAGTTGGGACTAGGGTATAAAAAAAACAGTGGATACTCTGTTTAAGTTTTATTTTGTTTTAATTTATTTTCCAACCGTTTAAGAAATATCATATGTATTTTGTATTAACATTGGTTTGATATAGGTAGCTGCTACATATAACTGTCTCTTTCTGTATTTTGTATATATTTTGAAACACTAATAATTATTAATAAAATATTGGATATAGTGTATTAAATATGTTTGAAATCCCTAGGAAAAGGAACATAGAGAATAATGTTGGAAAAAAAGTAAAGAAACTAATGAATTTTTACACCATGACTAATATTTTATAGAATCAATTGCAAAAAGATCTACCCAAGGAACTGCTAAGTTGATTTACCTGGTCACACAATTCTCAACCATCTACTTGTAGGTGAAAATAAAATTAAGTCTGATTGTCTTACGAATAAAAAAATTAAGCCAGATGTGGTGGCACACGCTTGTAATCCCAGTACTTGGGAGGCTGAGACAGGAGAATTGCAGGTTCATGAACAGCCTCAGTTGCTTAGTGAGGCCCTCCGCAAATTAGTGAGACTCTGTTTCAAAATAAAGAATAAAAAATAAGGCTGGGAGTGTAGCTTGGATATGAATGCCCCTAGGTTCAATCCCCAGTACCACAAAAAAGAATAAAAAAAATAAAATACAATATTTTAATTCAAATGTCTCAATTCTATACCCTCCACCACACACATCCACTTAAGCATCAATCTTTGCAAATTCATCTGCTTAAAAAAAATAATATTCAAATTCACCAAAGAATGCAGGCATGTTCTCTTAGCTATTAAGAAGCTTCATTCACATGGTTGTTGAACCTGCTTGGATCCTTTCACGAAAAAACTGATTTCCTTCCTTACCTATGCCAAAGGTTTTTTTTTTTTTTCTAGTCATTTGTCATTTACATAACACTGGGCAAAGCAACCAGTCCTGGGAATGTCCTACACAACAAAAAAGCCTCTATAACAATTTTTGACACAGGGGACTGCATGGAGAAACCCGTATATTCATCAGCGGCAGATTCATTGCACCTCTGTTTAGCTAGCCATTTCCTAGTGGAACAGTGATGTTTTATTTGGCGAGCAAGAGCTACTGGAACAGGAGAAACGTTGTGTTCATGAAACCAACTTTTGGAAAGAATTCCTTTGCTTATTTTTCGTGTGTGTGTGTGTGTGTGTGTGTGTGTGTGTGTGTGTGTTTATTCAAGATTTTGGGACCAAGAACCACCGTCCTTATTTATTTGTGAGACGTGTGTAAATATGCCTGTACTGAGTTTACAATTTTTCTAAAGTTGTTTTTCTTCACTTGTTTTAAGTTACCAGATATATTTTAAACTAGTTGGCTAATAGTTCTTACTGCACTGTGTTTGTATTCCTATTGCTATTTCCATCCTCCCCCATCACATCCTTGAAAAGATAAAATGGAGGATCATGTTTTTAAAGACAAAAATAGAAGGTGTGGGAGGAAGAACCTAGATACAATTACACAATTGCTCCAATCAAGTTTCATTTACTAAATCGCTTCAGGTTACAGTCTCAGTCCTCACACAATAGTCTGTTTTCACATTTAAGATATTTTTTTAGGTCATCTCACCAGTCATAATAAGATAAAGTACAAATTAGCGCTTTATTGAGAGTGTGCCAAACAGATGAATCTTGCAAGCAAACCCTAGTTTCTGGCCTGTGAAGCCACCTTCTCTTTCTCTGACTCACACTCTTGCCTCTTAATCTATATTTAATCATCTCCATAGAAGAGAAAGTTATTGTAATGAAAGGGAACAGTTCCTTTTTCTGATACTTGATTCATTTTTCTTCTCTCATTGAAAAAAAAAACAGTATTTGGAGTGTTGTGGTATATAAAATGATTGCTTAAGATTTTCCTCTCTTCTTAAGTGTGTGGAGATGAGCATGTTTTGATTTATTTGACAAGGTCTGGTAAAGTGTTTGGTGTGTGTGTGTGTGTGTGTGTGTGTGTGTGTGTGTGTGTGTGTTTAAGAATCATAGCTGGCCAGAAAGAGTTTAAGAACCT
>PVJS01061113.1:0-11070 GCA_004027185.1 Glis glis | reverse complement strand
TTTCTCTCTCTCTCTCTCTCTCTCTCTCTCTCTCTCTCTCCTTAGCGAGGCCCTCCGCAACTTCGTGAGACCCGGTTTCAAAATAAAGTATAAAAAATAGGGCCGGGGGTGTAGCGCGGAGGTAGAACGCCCCTGCATTCAATCCCCGGTACCGCAAAAAAAAAAAAAGTATGTGAGGATGGGGGGGATGGGCACTCCACTATCATGCACGTCGAAGCAAATTAGTGCTACCTTTGGGAGGAGAAATGGTCAGTGCAGACAGTCCACGCATCCAGAAAAACAATCCTGAATAAGCACCACTTAAAGAAAATCTAAATAAAACTTGGAATATCACAGCAGGTCATTCTAAGGTTTAATTTGGGTTTATCATTAAGACTATATAAAGACTATGAACATAATTTACTTTATCATCTATTTTGCTACGTCAAATTTTTTTTATGTTCATTTATTGGTACATTGTAATTATACATTTTGATATATGTCAGGGTATCAACATCATACATGCCCTCCAATCCCACCCTATTCCCTCCCACTTCCCTCCCTTTCATGCTCCAGATAGTGATTGAGTCTTATAGGTTTGTGTATCATGCAACTCTGTTCTCGGTCTCCTCAAGGGTGCAAATGGGTTAGGTGTTGACCGTGGCTTCTGGTGTGGGGTTTCCACATACTGGTATGCTGACATTTTGAGACACCCTTCCCATCACTTCAGAAATAGAATGCAGTTGGAGGTTTAGAAACATCCGAAGGCTCTATAGGCTTACGGGGGACCTCTTCTGGCCCCTATTCTCCTGCCTGCTCACTCTGAGTTGATTCTTTCCTATAAAGTTAACTCTTTCGAGTACTCCCAGCCAGCAGCTCTGTGGAGCCCACGCGTCTCCCCAGCCACTCCATCACCTCCACCGAGGTCCTGACCTTCTTAGGAGACTTGAAATGTCCCTGTACACTTGATTCGCATGATCATTTCTTCAGCTCAATTGCCCTTCCTCAAATGCTCATACTTCATCTGTCCATTTGGCTTTTACTTTTAGTTATTATACTTTTCACTTCTAGAGATTACATTTGCTTTTTCTATTAAGCTTTCATTTTTAATAGCATCTTGTCACCCTCCCCCCCCCTGTTTATATATTCCCTCTTCAATTTAAGCACACGAAGCATACTTATTTATAAGTATCTGCAAAGCCCTGCATCTGAACCTCTGTGGGTTGATGCTATTGCTGCCACTGCTGCTGTTCTCTCGTCTGGCTGGGCTCTCGGTCTTCCTGAGATCATGATGGTTCCAGTAGATTATTCTTGGGAAGACCCTGAGGCCTGGTATGTGGGTGTGTAACTATAAGAAAGACTGCATTTCCTTCCACCCGGACCATAGAGTCCTATGAACCAGGAATCACTTTTAGAAATATATCAGCCAGAATGTTTTTGGACTATGCCGGAAATTCAAATTCAGGCCCTAAACATTCTATGAAATGTTGAGATATGGACAATGCTATAGTTTGGACCTAGCCTATTCCCCAAAGCCCCACGTGTTGAAGATTGGTCCCCAGCTTGGCGCTGTTGGGAGGCGATGGAACCATTAGGTGGTAGTGTCCTCTGGGAGGCCTCAGGTCTCTGGCAGCATGGCCCCAAAGGGGAAGTGGGACCCCAGGCTCTTCCTCTTTTTCTCACTTTGCACCATGAGGTGAGCAGGTCGGCCCACCAAGCACCTGGCCAAGGTGTTCTGCCTGCCACCCACACACACACACACCAGAGGCCTGATAGTAATGGGTCCAACAGACCGTGGACCAAAACGTCTAAAGCTGTGAGCCAAAATACACCCTTCCTCTTTATAAGTTAATTAGCCCCAATATTTGTCACAGTAACAGGATGCTGGCTCACACAGTCTATCCAAGGATCTACCCTAGCCCTCGCTTCTGGATCAGAGCTCAGGAGGCAGAGGCCTGTGTCATCTCTTCTGCAAGCAGAGTTTTCTTTCTGTCGCCTTTATTGTGTGCAGCGCTCTGAGTCCCAGTAAGGCCCCTTCTTCATCCCCTCACTCCACTGCTGTGACCGGCAGATGCCTTTATGAGCACCAATGTTTTTTAGAACCTGCCTTTACACCTTCCCACTATTTTTTATTTCTGAAGATTTTTCTCTCTATTTTTGATAAAAGCTGGCACTTAAAAGCATATATTTTATACTTTATCCACAATCTGAAGTGTAGTAGAGCAGGATTATATTGCTTTCAAAAGATGTCCCTTCTTCTAAAGTATTCCCAATTTTTCTTTTATTAATATTTAATTTTCAATCCACCTGGATATAATTTTTGCCCATGATGGTAAATAATGATATATTTTTTTTCCATATTGACAGGCAATTTCCCATACATCATTTATGGAAAACAAATATTTTTCTCATTTGAGGTCAGAGAGTCTCTGCCATGTATCACCTCTATTTATCTTGGCCTATTTCTTTTCATTTTTTTTTAGTCCATCAGCTGTTCTCAACACCTTGTCTGAATTCTACAGCTTTCTGACATATACTATTGTGTGGTAGGACGGAGCCCCATCTTTTTCTTCACAGTTACCTCAACTATTCTTTTTTTCTCTATTACATGGTAACAAACAGGTCATGATCCGGGAAAAGTACAATCAGAATTCTGAATGGCATTGCGTTATATATGTAGACAATTGAAGAAGATTTGTTTACCTCTGAGACTTTCCCTCTACAATTATATCCTGCCATCTCTTTAGACCCACCCATTGGTCCTTGGGAGTTCATAATCTTGTTGGAGAGGCCTAGTAAACATTTGGCACCTTATAGTATTTTGGGGAGAAGGTAAATGGATATTTTTCTTCGTGTATTTTCTATTTTGGTTGTTATTTTGGAATGCTCTTATATTTTTTAAAGTTGTCTATCCAAATTCTTTCTTGAAAGTTTTGTTTCTCTGATTGTCCATGTGTACAATCATATGTTCTGCAGAAGAATAGAATTTTATTTCATTTTTTATAATTCTGAATCCAATCTTCTCTTGCCTATTGCATTGGCTTCTACCCAGTGAAATTTAAAGAGAAACAGTTGGCGCCGATTTTTTGTCTTTTTCCTGAGTTTGGGAAAATGTTTTAAAGTTTTATCTCTAATGGAGCTCTCATTTATGTGTTTAGTAGATGCCTTTCCTCAAGCTAAGGAGTTACTTTCAGCTCCTATTTGGCTGGTATCTCGAATGGATCTTGGTTTTTCAGTATCTTTTTCTGACTCTCCTATGTTGTAATTTTTAACCTTTAATTTCTTAATAAGGTAGGGGCAGTAGTTATATGGGAAATGTTTATGTTTTGTAATTGACACATAAAAATTGCACATACTTCTTGGATACCATGTGATGTTTTGATATTTGTACACACTGTGTACTGTTCAAATTAGGACAAGCATATCTATCTCCTCCAACATTTTTTTATTTCTTTTTGGTGAAAACATTCAAAATCCTTTCTTCTGACTTTGTCGAAACATACATTGTATATTGTTATCCATGGTCATCCTCCTGTGTAAGAGGAATTTGAAAGAGTTGATGTCATAGAAGTTGAGAGCAGAATAGTGGTTTTCAGAGGTGGGGCAAAAAGGTGAGAGGGAGGGACAGGGAGAAGTCAGTTAGATGGGAAAATTTAAGGCAATAATAGGTCTTTTAAAAAATCCTCTTAAAAACTCCTCCTTTGATCTTCACTACCCTGGCTTTACATAACCTATATGTTGGTGCTGCTTCTGAAGATGGTCCTGCCATCCACACTTGGCTTTTTGAAGGTGGTTTCCCTTTGAAATGTAGAATTTGCTATGTATGGTGGCCCATCCTGTAATCCCAGTGCTTGGGGAGGCTGAGACAGGAGAATCACAAGACTGAAGCTGCAAGATCTTGTTTCAAAATTAAAAAATGAGGAATAGGGCTTGAGTTGTGGCTCAGAGGTAGAATGAACCTGGGTTCAATCCCTAGTACAAAAGAAAAGGAAAGAAAAAAAGAAAAAAGAAAAGTAGAATTCACCCCCTTTGTACCTATTCTAAATGGCAACAGGCTCCTTTGAGCACGCAGCTACAGTTTTGCTGTATTTTGATGATTTCCTTTGTACTGTCTTCCACTTGGTTGTTTCTCTCTTTGACTGCATCTAGGTAGCCCCAGTTTCACATGCGGCACTTTCATAAAATTTGTTGCAATGGCTTCTTTGTAATTCACATTTAAGATCTCCCATTATTTTCTTTTCACAAAAGCAAGTTATACCATTTGTCTGTTTTCTTCATTGCTTTTTATTCATTTGTAAATACACTTTTACCCTTGATTAGCTCTTGAAACATTTTCAACATATTTATTTTGAAGCCTCTGCCTTTAATAGGGACATGAACTATTTTCACTTAGAGCCCATTTATATTCCAAGAGTTTATTTTATGGGGTTTATTTCTTAAACTTATCTTTTTTAATGCCATTCTCAGTTTTTATCTCTGGGCCATATTGGAGTGGAGATGTTTGGGGACTGCTTTTCTCTTTATTCTATCTCTTTCTCTCTTTCCTTCCCTCCTACTCTGTCTCAAGACTGTGCCTCTTCTCCACCAGTCACAGTCTGTATCCAGATTATATCATGGATTCACCTGAGTCATGGCAGGGGTGCTAAAGACCACCCACGGGTCACCCACAGGGGCTGGGTTTGGGGACATCACACAAAGGGTCTGTGTCCTTGGTCTCCCAGGGCTATAGCTCCCAGGGTTCTACAGCAAGTTGTTCCCAGTCTTTCTCGATGGGATCCCCTCACTTCTTGGCAGTGAGTCAGCTCTCATCTCCAACTTGGCAGCTCTGGTCACCACTATTTGGCAGGAGTCCTCCCCATCAACATGGGTCTGAGTCTGGTCTCACAGACTGGCTGGCCCATGGTGTCCACCTGCTCAGTGGTTATCCTAAGACAGAGAGCCAGTGCACTTTGTTTTCTGGTCCTTATGCTGTGCTCTGGGCTCCCTGAGTTGGTGTGTCACTCATCTCTATGAGGGCGGGGCTAAGGGGTTACTAGCAAGTGGATTTGCTACAACAGCTGGGTACAAAAACCCTTGGAACTGCTTTAACTGAGGAGATATTAAATAATAAAGACTTGTCTTTTGTTCAGAAAAAATTTCAAACAGAAACAGATCAAAAATACTGAACAAAATGAGGAATGCTTATTTGTGTCAAATTAAGTACAAAAGAATAATGTAAAATTAATATGAAATGTGCACAAATTATACATGTAAACAGACAAGGTCCGAAAAAAGGACTTAGAGAAATTAAGACGTTTAGTTTGTAGGTGTTCTCAGAATCTAGATAATTTTTCTTTGATCTTTATTTTGACTAAAGTTACAATAATCAAGAGTCTATAATTGTTTTGTAGATTGAATAGAAAGAATGCAATAATCATTGTATTTAATGATTAGGTATTTTTTTCTGCAGGAAATGGGTCAAGTCGACAGGCAGGGGGGATAGCAATTAGAAGAATCTTAGCAGTAATAATGAAAAAAAAAGCAGATAAAAACATTAACATTGGAAAGAGAAAAAAATCATTCTAAACCAAACAGTAAGTAAATCCAGGGAAGAATTGGTGTGTTCTCACTCAGAGAGGACAGAATCAAAGGGTCAGGCCACATGGGAGGCTCCGGGAGGCACTCCCAGAGGAGGTGACACCCACACTGGTCACAAAGGGACTGGCAGGAAAGCAAGAAGGGTCTTAGGGAGTTGAGACAAGTGTTGGATAAAGAAACTCTACCTCTTACCATAATCATGTCAATAAATGCCTTCTTTTTCTGCCAAGGCCAAATACTAGAATTCCAGTTTGCATGCTTTAGGTAATATCCCTAAGAGGGAATTCTTTTTTCATTCTTTTTTTCATTTGCAAACAAAGACAGTTTTATTTCTTCCTTGCTAATCAGTATCAGTTATAATTCCTTTCTTTTTCCTTTCATACCTTATCTCCCACTTTTTAAATATATTTTTATTGATCATGAGGTTCAGAGCGATAGAAGCAGATATGTGCATAGCACTTGGAGTGCTTCTCTCTGGATCCCCACCCTGCTCCTCCCCGCCCCACACCTATTATTGCAAACTGGAGGAAGCAGTTCTTCCTGCAGCAGGCTCAGCCCCATCCCTCTGCCTCCTGCAGGCCCAAGGACCTGCGCTGCATCATTTTCACCTAGAACCAATTTATATTATTTCTGTCTCCTCCTTCTCCCCTCCTGCTCTGTCTCAGGAAGGTGCCTCTCCTCCACCTGCAGCACAGGCTGGGTCCAGGTCATGTCACATCACCACCTGGCTGATTCTCCGGGGCATTTCCAATGGGCTTCAGGACTGTACAGGGGCCTGCAGGCTTAGCGTTGGTCCTCCCAGGCTCACTGGAGCTCTTGTTCCTTCTCTCTGTGCTGGTGGCCCTGGGGATGACCTGTGTGTTTCTAGAGTGCAGGAAGAGGCCTGGTCTCCCTCAGCATGACTCTTCTCAGAGGTACACCCTGGTCTGTGGACACCAGGGGCTCCCCTTTACTCCCCTCCCCTGGGCAGGCTACCTGGCTCCCTCTCTCTGTGCAGGCCTGCAGGGGTTGGTCAGCCTCTGGCCTGTCTGTCCAGGTCTCTGGGACTTGGGTTTCCTTTGCTGTTTGCTTTGAGTTGCCATTTCTTTCTTTCTTTCTTTCTTTCTTTCTTTCTTTCTTTCTTTCTTTCTTTTTTTTGCGGTACCGGGGATTGAACCCAGGGGCGTTCTACCTCTGCGCTACACCCCCGGCCCTATTTTTTTATGCTTTATTTTGAAACCGGGTCTCACGAAGTTGCGGAGGGCCTCACTAAGTAGAGAGAGAGATAGAGACAGGGAGAGAGAGAGAGAGAGAGAGAGAGAGAGAGAGAGCTGAGGCTGGCCGCGAACCCGGATCCTCTGGTCTCCGTCTCCCACCACGCCTGGCTCCAGTCGCAGTTTCAACTACAGGGCGTTCCATCCCTGCATTCTCTTCGTCCACCTCTGACGACCTGTGTGAGGAAAGCAGCTCATCTTCCTTTCTTAGGGTAAATCTTGTCCTCACATGGTGGGCCCCAAATCCTGAGCAAACATACAGCAAGAGTTTCTTTAAGAGTTTCTTAAACCAACAATGAGGTGCTTGCTCCCAGTGGATAGAAGTTCAGCATCTGGAACAGCGAGGCTTTAGAATGGGGTGGGTGCGTCTAGGGCGCTCCAGGGCTGCGAGGACCTGGGTGAGTACCCCTGCTTTATGCCTGCAGGGATCACGTCCCGGCGCAGGCGCAGTTGGAGCTGGATGGCTCGACGGATGCCCTCCACCCCACTCCTAGCTCACCTGGCACACCAGCCCCGGGTAGCACACCTGCATAGTGATATTTCGGCATCCTGCGAGCATGCACCAGTGTCCAGTTGATTAGATGGGAAGCTGACCTTGGAACAGGGAGGTGACTAAATTTCCACAGCTTGTGGGAGAAACCATTTTGACTGATGGCAAACCCCAAGTCACGGGGGTCATGGGAGCACAGAGAGAGGGACGCTGCATAGGAAGGGAGCAAGGAGAGAAGGGGGCCCATCGTAGCCACAGCAGAAGGGACGCTTCGGGGTGGGCTGGGGGGTGTCCACGCTGAACAAGTAGCCGCCACCTCTTTCCTGACCACTGCATGGAAAAGGCAGGTGGGGAAACCTGTCATATCAGATGAAAGTGACCAAACTGAATGGAGCACCCGAAATACACCCAGCCTAACCCTAGAACCCGAGACTGGGACCTTATTGGGAAAAGGGACCTTTGTATATACGATTAGGGATCTACAGATGAGGTCACCCCGAATTATCCAGGTGGGCCCTAAATCCAATGACAAGCATCCACATAAGAGATGACAAAGGGAAGACAAAGAGAGAGGAGGCCACATGATGACAGAGGCAGAAACTGGAGTGATGTGTCCACAAGCCAAGGGCGCCTGGAGCCGCCAGGAGCTGAAAGAGGCGGGGGACCCTCCCCTGCAGCCTGCAGAGGGAGTGCAGTCCTCTACACACGGCTGGAAAAGATGTCCCCACAAGCACCTTGGCTGTCCTGGGCCCTGACTCCCCAGCTGCCCAGGAAGGGGAGATGCACGCAACCTCCAGGGCCCCTCAGGCCACAGAAGCCCGTGGTCACAGCGCCTGCTGGCTATGGGAACAGGCTCACCGAGCGTGCCCTGAACTTTCTCTGGAGATCTCCCCGGTGTCTCTAGGAGGAGAGTCACGATGTGTTGAAATGCAGACATGCTGACCCCCGGAGGCCAGCAGGGCATGCGGTGGGGGCCGACGGGCTCCTGGTTCGGAGCAGGACGGAAGAGGGCTGTGTCAGAAGGTGTGTGTTAGTCCGTTTTCCATTGCTATGATGGAATCCCTGAGCCTGGGCAATCATAAAGACAATGAATGCGTCTCTTGCGGTTCTGAAGGTGGGAAGTCCACGAGCACAGCCTCACGCAGCATCATAACAAGGGCAAGTGAGCAGGGGTGCCGGCTTGGGCCTCGCTTCCTCTTCTTGCAGAGCCACGAATGCACCCTGGGGCCCACCCTCATGGCCTCCTGTAATCCTAGCTACCTCCCAGAGGCCCATCTTCAAACACCATCAACATCTGGACAATTCTCCAGCAAGTGAACTTTCCGGATTCCATTCAGACCATGGCAGGGCTCTTTCCTGGCGCAGGGAGACTGCAGACAGCAGGGCTGGCCCTCTAGAGTGCTGGCTGGCTGGCGGATGGGTGATGGCCGGGCCTCAGCAGCTGGGAGGTTCTGTCGGGCTCTGCGCGGACTCCTCACAAGGCTTTAGCTGGTCAAATACAACTGTCCTCAGGCCCTACTGGTATGTGGCAGGCTGCCTCGCCCTTAGTGTAGGCCCCCGCCTTGAAACGGCTAGAGAAAGAGACTTGTGAAGAAACGCATTTGCTTTGAGGTTAACAGGACGTGGCAGCCATGTCGGGCAGAGCAGCAGGGAGGAATGGGCCTGGCTCCAGTCCCTGCCTGCAGGCATCCAGCTGGGCCACCTTGAAGAGGCCGCTCAGCCTCCTTGACCTCTGCCCCATCTGGACAGTGAGTAGGAAAGGCTCCCTGGACACAGCCCTGGGGTCCTGAGGAGGGCTGGGCTGCCCTGCACAGGTTTGCTCAGGACTCCTGAGCTGCTGGCCAGGGGCCAAGCTCTCTGCAACCCCAAGGTCCCCTGGAAGACTTCTCTGAATGAGAATTGCAAAGCTTTTTAACACTTTGGCAAAGAAGCTATTCTATGAGAACACCCTTGAATGCCCCTAAAGGAATTAAGAGGTTTGTCCTTAATCACAAGGGATGGGGTTTTGTGTAGAATTCCCCACAATTACTCACACAGTAAAAAATTAGTGTGCATTCATAAATTCCTTTGTAGCATAGGGGAAAAAGATGCAAACAGCGATTTAATGAAGGCTCTTGCTCCCTGTCCTGCCTCTGCCATACAAAAGTGTGTTCCTTATTATTTGGGAAGTGGTTGGGCTGAGAAGGTTCTGTAAATGGACACTGGTGTCTTAATTACACTCTAATTCCAAGACAGCTCCACTGGAAAACGTCTCCCCCAAGTCCCTTGGCCTCCAGGTGCAAGAAGGGCAATGAACTCTTCTGAGGCTGCGCCCAGGGTCTGGAAGTAGCACTGGTCCCCCTGTGTGGACCCAGGGGCTCTGCCGGGCTCCAGAGTAGTGGGAGCCATCCAGACTGCAAAGGAAGGGACGTCAAAGTGGCTGCTTAGTGGCCAACGCAGCCCCTGAGGTCTCTGCCCGGCAGCAGGAGTCCCTGCCGGGGTAGACACACACCAGCCTGTGAGGATCCATCTGCCTGGTCCACTCCTGCACGGACCAGCCTCCAGCTGTGTCTTTGAGCATGTCCTAAAACCAATGACCTAGTCACAGCCAGGATCTTTCCCTGGGAGTGAGAGCTATCACGCAAACCCACTTCTTTCTAAAGGGAAATGCACGTGCAGAGTTGCACAAACAAAAACAAAGAACAAAAGGTACACCCTCGATGGCGAGTCTGGCTTGGGGACCCAGGGCTGCCGATGTCACGTGCGTTCTCAGGTGAGTTCTCCTCCCCCGAGGGACCTCTCCACAGCTCCTGGCCCGTGGGCAGCAGCGACCCTGAACAAGCAGCTTCTTTCCTAGTTGTTTCTGCACAGCTGTAGAGTTGGCCTCCACTGAAGGAGTTGCTGACCAGCCTTGAGTCCCAGGAATTCTGGAATGAGGTTTGGTTCTACCCCAAACACACAGGCAAAGGCAAGGGAAGAGTTCGCCAGGGGAATCCCGGTAGAGCTGTGAGGCACAGGGGATGGGGTGGACAGTAAGAGGGAAGATGTCCAGGGTGGAGGACTCGAGGCCCAGACCTCTAAGACCCACTTGGAGCTGCAGTCTTGAACTATTCTCTGAGTGAAATTCCCCATAGAAGCCCAAGACCCTAGGCCAACAGTGGCCCTGGTTGAAGAGAGGTGACCCCCCGGCCCAGAAACTCCATCTTCCACCCCCAAAGTGCAGGCTGAGGCCCTGCCCTGAACCCCCAGGGCTCCACTAAGATGAGTTAAAAGTAGTATTATTGTCTCCCCTCTCAAGAACTCAAGTCTGGGAGACCCTCATCCGAAAGCCATATCTAAGAGCCACGGGCTAGACCTGTCCACCAACCCCCAACCTGATACAGGGTCTGAAGTCAGGGCCCATCAGTTGATGACAGTGGGGGGGGGTCTCTTTTCATCATGTGAACAAAAAAGACAATTATCATTTCATCTACAATAAGGTCACCCAGACCCACAAGCTGTCAGCTGACTGTAATTGTCCCGGACAACACACTCAGGGTATCCCCACAGTCATTATCTGCTTCTCTGCATTAGTCAGCTTTTCATCGCTGTGACCGAAATACCTGACAAGAACAACCTGGAGGAGGAGAGATTATTTGGCTCAGGGTTTCAGAGGTTCATCCACGGTGGGTCAGCTCCAAAGCTGGCAGCAGGGCATGGTGGAGGAAAGCTACTCAGGGAAGCCAGAAGAAGAAGGAGGAGGAGGAGGAGTAGGAGGAGGAGGAGGAGGAGGAGGAGGAGGAGGAGCAGGAG
>PVJS01061112.1:0-11068 GCA_004027185.1 Glis glis | reverse complement strand
AAAATGATCTATAGAATCAACGCAATCCCTATCAAAATACCAACATCATTTTTCACAGATCTAGAAAAATCAGTCATTAATTTCATATGGAGAAACAAAAGACCGAGAATAGCCAAAGCAATTCTCAGGAATAAGAATCTTGCAGGAGGCATAACAATTCCTGATTTCAAATTGTACTACAGAGCTATAGTAATAAAAAACAGCATGGTATTGGCACAAAAACAGACACATAGACCAGTGGAACAGAATAGAAGATACAGAAACAAGTTCACAAACCTATAGTCAATTGATTTTTGACAAAGGTGCTAAACACATACGTTGGAGAAAGGACAGTCTTTTCAACAAATGGTGCTGGGAAAACTGGTTATCTACCTATTATTTGTTATTGGGATTTAATTGCCCTAGTACCTAAGACTATTTATAAGTGGGATTTTACCAAATTCTCTACTTTACCTCTTGCTACTCCTACTTTAAAATTTTTAAATTTCAGCACTTTTAAATTGCATCTTTTATCAAGAAGACAACATTCTATTTAAGGCTTCTTTCTTTTCACACATTTTTATTCTATCCAGAGTTCCCTTCTCTATTTTGTCCACTTAACAAATTCAGACAGATTCTTCCAGACCCAGTTTAGACATTCCTTCCTGCAGAAACTCTAAGAGGCTTTTCTCAGTATACCAAAATGTATTCTTTTCAAATTGTATACCTCAGGTACCTCTAAAAGGTAAAAAAGAAGTTATTCTTAAAAATCCACCTTCAAAACAATTACATATGTTAAATCATTTTCCAGTGGTTTTCATTAAAAATAGGTGTATTTCCATTTTAACATTCCTAAACATTGTAGCTGTTGTTATCAATGCTATTTTAACCTTTCTAAACAGAAGGGCTATGAGAAACATCTATTAACACACACTGTTCGGCACTTATGTGTTAATTGATAAGCATTGGCGGGTGAGCATATCAGAGAAACAAGCTTGTGTAACTGAGAACTTTATGCTCTGTATTTAAAATATATCCTATGAATTTAAAACTTCCAAACTCTATACAGATATTCTTAGAGAAAGCCGTAAATATATTGAATTTACTTTATCTAAATATGCAATATATCAACAACACTTATTTAGATGCTACTAACTACCAAGTACTGTGTGCAGGGATTATGGAACTGGATAAGATACAGTCTTTCCTCCTCAAGGAGCTCAATTATCTTCATTTACTATGCAGAAAACAAAGCCTGGAATAGGTTAAATAATTTACCCAAAGTTCCACAACTAATAGAGTCATATCTGGGATCATTTATCTCAGCAGTTCCCTTAATACTTATCTTTGAATTGATTTTATCAGAATAATCTGGGGGAGTTTTTTAAAAAAATTACACATTTCAGTGCACACTAATTAGAATATCTGAGGGTGGTGCCAGGGAATCTTTACTTTTTAATAGTTAATGATTCTAATGCATAGTTAGGTTTAGGTACCACTGTTTTCTCTGATCCTGAAGATTATTCCTTTTTAAACTTCAAGCCCTGCCTTTTTATCAGTGTTAATATACTCAAAAATCAATGTCATGCTTGTAATCCCAGTACTTGGGAGGCTGAGACAGGAGGATCCGGGTTCGCGGCCAGCCTCAGCTACTTAGTGAGGCCCTCTGCAACTTAGTGAGATCCTGTTTCAAAAGAAAGAATAAAAAATAGGGCTGGGGGTGTAGCTCGGAGGTAGAATGCCCCTGGGTTCCATCCCCAGTACCTCAAAAGAAAAAAATAATCAACGTCATGAATCCTAGATTTCCCAAGATAGGACATGAATGAAATTTAAAGTTATGTATAGATAACTGGTGGCTTAAATCTTTAAGCAAGAAGTGATTGGTAAATATGAATCCTGTCTCTGAACTAGATTGCATATCCACCTTTTGTATCTTAATTGAGAATGGATGGGAAGTGATTACTTTAGATGGGTCTTGTTTTATGTCAATATAGAAAACTAGTGTTTTTTCGTGTTTAGGAATATGTAGCATTTCATGTGTTGTTACAATGGTCACGGCTAAGATTGTGGGGCAGTGAAAGGGAAGGAGGGGAAGAATACACATTCTTTATACACCATGTTGGAGCATGGAATGTATTTTCCTGAAGAAAAAAATTTTATAAGTGGTGATTAAATAGAATATTAGTGGAATTACTACATACGCCATGCTGACTTAACCTAGACACCTGCTGGCTTCTTGGCAGTCAGCTGGTGGGGATGGCAAGAACCAACTCAGTAGGTGAGGCCTGGCTTATAGCACTTCTTGTAGATGAGGGTGATTTACAGTCTACGGGACTCTGCTTGGAAAATAGTGTACTCTTTACCTTGAGATAAGCTGGTTGTGGATTGGGGAACTTGACTAAGTTGGGGTGTGTGGTGAGGGGAGGCTGAATGTTTTAAGTAGTAGCTGCGATGGTAGTTTGTACATTGATCTTGCAATACTTATTTCAAGCCTCTAATTAAAAAAAGAATTACCTCCTCACATATTTTTAAGATGACACCTAACATTTTCATCATATGTTTTGGTTGCAAAGGGTACAAATTCTAGCATATTATCAATGCTGACATTTTTTTTTTTTTTTGCGGTACTGGGGATTGAACGCAGGGGCGTTCTACCTCCGCGCTACGCCCCCGGCCCTATTTTTTTTTTTATGCTTTATTTTTGAAACTGGGTCTCACGAAGTTGCGGAGGGCCTCACTAGGTAGAGAGAGAGAGAGGGGGGGGGGAGAGAGGATAGAGGAGAGAGAGAGATCGATGCTGATATTTTACAGTGAAACAGCTTCTTAAAAAATATATCCAGTGGGATCTAAATAACGTAGCAGCTTGATAACTTTCATGAATGTTAAAAATCAGACACCTAAACAAGCCTTTTTGAGTTTTTCCTCGAGTTCGCATTTATATTCCGAATAGATGGAATTTGATTATAACAATTCTCTCAATTATTTGAACTCTTTCCAAGTTAATGTGACAAAACATAGTAATCTATTATCAAAAATTATTTTAAATTATATATCAGCTGACCACTAATTTAGGTTTTTCTTCAATTTGTTGAAAGCAAAGAACTGAAAACACTAGGCTCACAAAATTTATTAACCAGTTAGTGATTTATTCTGTCAGTTTCTGGGAGTTATACCAAAAAGGCATTACCAAGAGCAATGAAATGACTATTCTTATTATTCTTTCACTTAGAGGCACTTTGTTGAAGCCAGTCTACTGAAAAGGATTTGGAAAAAATTAATTTTAGTATCCCTTATAACTACGACTCATTTTGCTAAAATGATTTTGCCTTTTCATATACTTTAAATTATTTTTATAAGTATCTTAGAACTGCATATTTAGCTTTCAGTTTATAGAAAATATGGAACTTATTAGGTAGTAGGCAAAGCCATTCCTGTTGTCAAACCAATCAGCCAAATGAAACTGTAAGTGAAGGTCTTATTTTACTTTTCAATTTAAATAAAATATTAATGTATATCCTTTGATATTATTAATATATTTATTTTGCAGTAATAGGGATTGAACCCAGGGCCTGGGCACTCTACCACAGAGCCACATCCCTAGTCCTCCTTTAGTAATCTTAGTGTGCCAAAAATTATGTATGCATGGACTCTATTTGCTCAGGCATTACTTGAAAATATTCAATATTATATATTTGTATTAATTGATAATGATTCCTATTTTAATGGTAACATCTGATACTCCAATCATGGGTCAACATTTTGGGAATAGTTTCTTTGTGTTTTTTGATGTAGAGTTTAAAGTTACAGGTATTATACATAAGGTTATGTCTTGTGATTACTCATTTCATCAACTCTCTCCATGGAGAAATAAGTCGCTAACTAAGACAAAGACAACCTGGATATGAGTATTCACAGTTGTGATGTCTCTTCACCAGTTCATTCCTGGGCATGTTTTCTTATTTGTGCCATAATTTCGTCATAATTTTGTGTTCATTATGATTGAGATGACTGAAATCTCTAATCATGAGCTCGTAAGTAATGTCATCTACCACAATTTTTGCCTCAATCTGAGCAAAGCCTTTTGCAGTTACGAACTCTGCAAAGTACAGTGGTATCTTTATAAGGGTTTAATAAAATTGCATGGATGGGCTCAACAGTGAACATCTCTTTAGCTCTTATGGAGCGGGTATAATAACCTCCTTGTGTTGTGTGAGATTTCCTGGGTTTAGCAGTGAGCAGTACTAATTTGTGAAAGTTTTTCAAAGATCATCTTGAATAACTGCTTATAAGTTGTGAATATCCTCACTTTTCTTCTTAATGACATTAACAGCTTTTTTTAGGGTTTGAATGTTTTGCAAATAAATGATGCTTCAAGAGACATGATTTCAACTATTGTTTGACAATAATGTGTCAAGAGCATAGTCTCTTAGTGGCTTTTTTGGAGCAATGCATTCTTTCACAATTAGAAGTCACTTTTCCAGAAGGGTTTTATGTCCAAGGCATTTTCTTGTATATTCTCATACCTTCCTTCTTAACTTTGTAGGAATTTTAACAAGTTACAAGTTATTAAATAGCATTGCATTATTATAAGATTGCATATCACAAACAGGCTTTTAAAGGTCTGATCTACTTTATTAGAATTAAGATAATTTTATAAAGAACATCAGTTAAAATGATAATCTCAATTGTTCCTTGTCCTCAAATTATATTTTCCAGTATTACTGAAGTCAGAATTAGGTTCTCGTTATTCCTTTTTTTCAAAGTGTAGTAAGTGGGCCGGGAGTATAGTTCAGTGGTAGAGGGCTTGTCTAGCATGCCTAAGGCCCTGGGTTCAATCTCTAGTACTGCAAAAACAAACAAACAAACAAACAAACAAACAAACAAACAATCAAAATGTATTTAGGCAGAACCTTGTTTTAGCCATGGCCTGTTACTGAGCATACCTAATTTATTGATTGAAATAATCAGATGATTTTTTCTCTTTTAGTCTGACAATGTGTTAATTGCATAACTGAATTTCCTGACGTTGCACCCTTCTAATATTCCTGAGGTTAAAATGTGTTGATTATGATAGAAAATATTTTATAGTTGTCTAGGATTTTGTTAGATGTTAGCTTATGTTTTGGCTCCAAATATATGTGAGTGGAATTGACTGTGCTTTGCTTATCTTGTGTTAAAATTACATTAGCACCCAGGCGTGGTGGCACCCACTTGTAATCCCAGTACTTGGGAGGCTGAGACAGGAGGATCACAGGTTTACAGCCAGCCTCAGCAACTTAGTGAGGCCCTCTGCAACTTAGTGAGACCCTGTTTCAAAATAAAAGAATAAAAAATAGGGCTGGGGTTGTAGCTTGGAGGTAGAATGCCCTTGGGTTTGAAGAGCCAAAATGAAGCCATAACAGGCTTTAATTAAAGCTTTAAGAAAAATAGGCTTAAGTACCTGTTTTCTAAAAGTTAGATCTCTCTAACATACTGCCCCCATACCCTGTAATCTGATCTTGTTCCTAGTAACCCCTAGCAACAGCCAATCGGTGCTAAGCACACCCAGGTCTGGAGTTTGCATTTCAGGTTCAACCCCTAGTACCGCAAAAAAAATTACATTATCTTCATAAAATGAACTGTGTGACTTTTATTATTGTTTAAATTTTAATTTTCAGAAGAATTTTTATAAGATATATAAATTAATGATTCTTAAAAGTTTAGTGGAATACACTTGTAAAACTGTAGCAATCACTGTCGGTATTCTACTCATGCCTTCTGCCCACTCTTGATGACATCTGCAATCGGTTCCTGAGCTACCAGCAGCTTCCTGAACTTCTCTGCCTCAGAGCATTTTATGACCAAGGAAATAGACCTATCTTACAGGGGAGAGACAGAAGCTCCATTTAGCTAACAGACAATACCCTCTATCTCCTTGACCCTCAGTAGGGAGATTCTGAGAAGATTCCATCATGGTCTAGCTCCATTGGTCCTCCCCAAGTAACTTACTCTTTTTTTTTTTTGTACTGGGGATTAAACCCAGGGGCATTCTGTCTCTGAGTCAAGCCCTCAGCTCTATTTTTTTTTAAATTTTTATTTTGAGACAGGGTCTCATTAAGTTGCTGAGGACCTTGCTAAGTTGCTGAGGCTGGCCTTAAGCCTGCAATCCTCCTGTTTTAGCCTCCCAAGTACTGGGATTACATGCATGTGCCACCACACCTGGCTTAATTTATTCTTTTTTTTTTTTTTTTTTTTGCGGTACCGGGGATTGAACGCAGGGGCGTTCTACCTCCGCGCTACGCCCCCGGCCCTATTTTTTAATGCTTTATTTTTGAAACCGGGTCTCACGAAGTTGCGGAGGGCCTCACTAGGGAGGGAGAGAGAGAGACAGAGAGAGAGAGAGAGACAGAGACAGAGAGAGACAGAGAGAGATAGACCGATCGATCTATCCATTGATCGATTGTGCGCGCGCATGCGCGCTGAGGCTGGCCGCGAACCCGGATCCTCCGGTCTCCGCCTCCCAAAGTACTGGGATTACAAGCGTGCGCCACCACGCCCGGCTTAATTTATTCTTTAATGTACATTTGTCGGCTTTCCTCTCTTCTATGTTTCACTTCCTCACTCTTGCACTGTACTTTTTCATATCACCTTTCAAATAAAGAAACTACTTTGAACCCAAATTTTGGACTCAGGATTGGCAGAAGCCCAAAATAAGACAAAAATCATCTAGGTCTGAGATTTTCTGTAGAAGAGGTCTTTTTAATATTAAAAAAATTGAGATATAATTCACCTAACATAAAATTTTTTGTGGTACTGGAGATTGAACCCAGGCGCATTCTACTTTCAAGCCACACCCCTAGCCCTATTTTTTATTCTTTTTTTTGGAAATAGGATCTCACTAAGTTGTGGAGGACCTCGCTAAGTATCTGAGGCTGGCTACGAACCTGCCATCCTCCTGTCTCAGCCTCCCAAGTACTGGGATTACAAATGTGCACCACCATGCCCAGCTAAAATTCATTTTAAAGTATATAAATTAGTGGATTTCAGTATATTAACAATGTTACACAACCATCACCATTATCTTACATCAGAACATTTCTATTACCTCTCCCCCCAAAAAACAACAACAACAACAACAACAACAACACCTGTACTCATTAGCAGTCATTCCCATCTTCTTTCATACTCTGGAAACCACTAATCTACATTTTTCTCTATGGATTTACCTATTTTGGACATTTCATATAAATACATTTATATAATACATGGTCTTTTGTGTCTGGCTTATATCCATCTCAATGGGTATGAAGTGGGATATCATTATGGTTTTTATAGTGACTAATGATATTGAGCATCGCTTAATTTACTTGCTGACAATTTGTATATATTTACGAAGAAATATTAAATTAGTTTTTTTATTCAGTTGTAAGAGTTCTTTATATATTCTGGATAATAGACCCTTATCAGATACATAATTTGCAAATATTTTTCTCATTCTATTAATTATCTTTTCATTTTTGGAAAAAATTTTGATGCATAAAAAGTTATTTTGATAAAGTCTAATTTATCTATTTTTCTTTCATTGTTTGTTCTGTTCATGTCATATCTAAGAAACAGTTGGCTAAACTAAGGAAGGTCACAAAAATTTACTTTTATTTTTCTTTCAAGAATTTTGTAATTTTAACTTTTACATTGAAGTCTTTGATCCATTTTGATGAGTTAATTTTGTGCATGGTAGGGGTTCAACTTTATTGTTTTGCATGTGGATATCCAGTAGTTCCAATGTCATTTGTTGAAGACTATCCCTGTTGAAAGGGCTTGGCACTCTTGTTGAAAATCAATTGATCATAGATGTATGGGTTTATTTGTAGACTTCAGTTCTACTCCAGTGATCTATATGTCTGCCCTTGCATCAATATCACATTGTCTTGATAACTGTGGCTTTTTGCAGTAAGTCTGAAATAGGAAGGATGATTTATATAAGAGGTCTCTGATCACTTTGTATTTCATTAATACTTAATGATGTATTGAAAGAAAGTAGCCTATATTTAGAGTCTTTGTCAGAAATGTAATTATATGTTGTTAAGGATATTACACAGAAATGGATGTTTATGCTGAACAATAAATATGCCATTTTCCCTCTTCCCTATAAGAGACCTAGTTAGGTTCTAAAATCAATTGGGATAAATCAAAAGTGTACCTCAGTTGAAAAAGTTTGGAAATCTCTGAGATAAGCTATACATAGCATATTTTCATTTAAATAGTTAAGCAATTTAATGCGCATAAAAGTAATCTAAAACTACTTTATTTCCACACTTTGAATTTTATTAAACAAGTGTTCTCTCCCCCCCCCCACACCCTGTGGTACTAGGGATTGAACCCAGGAGTGCTCTACTACTGAGCTACACCCCCAGCCCCTTTTATTTTTATTTTTTTTTATGTTGAAAAAGAGTCTCACCACCGGGCATGGTGGTGCACGCTTGTAAATCCCAGTACTTTGGGAGGCGGAGACCGGAGTATCCAGGTTCGCAGCCAGCCTTAGCGCTCTCTCTCTCTCTCTCTCTCTCTCTCTCTCTCTCTCTCCCTCTCTCCCTCTCTCTCTCTCTCTCTCTCTCTCTCTCTCTCTCTCTCCTCTCTACTTAGTGAGGCCCTCCACAACTTTGTGAGACCTGGTTTCAAAATAAAGTATAAAAAATAGGGCCAGGGGTGTAGCGCGGAGGTAGAACCCTGGGTTCAATCCCTGGTACCACAAAAAAAAAAAAAAAGAGTCGCACAAAGTTGCTAAAGCTGGCCTTGAACTTGAGATCTTTCCCTCTCAGCCTCCCAAGTACTGGGATTACAGGTGTGCTCCACCACCCCTGGCTACAAGTATTTTTATCTGAAAAATAAATTTCATAGTAATACTTGAACTTAGAAAGTTCTTAAATGTTATTTTTTCTTAAAGATAGTTTTATGAAATCATTTGAATTGTTGAATTTTGCAAAGCAAATGTACTTTAAAGAAGGTAGTGTATAACAGTTATATATCTGTAGTTAATATATTAATTCACTCATTTATTGAATACATCTTGGTATGTTTTAGGCACTAGGAAGATAACAGTGAACTAAAATAGTTAAATATATCTTACCTTACTGGAAAAAATATGTTTTAGTTAGAGGATGCAGATAACAAATGAGATAAATAACTATTAGGATATGTAAGTGTCCTGGAGAATGTAAAAATTGAGACCCTTAATTTTGGGTGGTACTGGAATTTTAATTTGGGTGGCCTTAAAAAGTGACCATTGAGCTTGAAAGGAATGAGTGAATTAGTGTTGTGTATATTGAAGGAAAGGATGGTTCTGTCTGAGGGAAGAGCAAGCATAGAGGTCCTGTGGTGGAGCATGCTTGACATGTTGGAGGAATTGCAGTGAAGTTCGCTCGCTGTGACTGGGGCAGAGAAGTGAGTGTGGAGCAGAGGATGGTGAGAGGCAAGGCTGGAGGGCCAGGTCCTCCAGGACCTTTTGCCTCCTTGTAAAGACTTTGGCATTTATCCTGAGCAAAGCAGAGAGTAGTAAGCGTTCTGATTAAAATGTGACATTTGTTTACATTTTGAAACATTTAAAAAGGCTTACTTTAACAGTATTGCTGAAATAGATTAGTGAGTAAAGATGAGAACTGGGAGATTAGTTGCAAAGTTATTGCAATAATTCATGTGATTGATGGTGGTTACTTAGATTAGGGTAATTGTGTTAGAGGTGGGGAGGTGTCATCTCTGTAGAGATATTTTAAAAGTAGAACAACAAAAACAAAAAGCTTCTGGTGGGATGTATGTGGGATATGAAAAGAAAAGGCTATTCCAAAAATTTTGGTCTGAGGCAAACTAGGAGGATGGAGAATTGTCATTAACACTGTGTTTAGATTGGGGATAGAGCAACTTCAGGGTGAAGGTTTCTTCTTTATTTGGAGTAGGTTGGATGAATGTATGTGATTAGTGATGTAGTATGGTGAAACCACTAGCAGACAGGAACAAAAAGTAGCCTTTGCAAAAGGAAGTTCATGGTTTCTGGAATTTATTTGCAAGAAAACATGGAGGACCCCAAATAGTTTTGATCCATAGCCTTAAAGTTATAAAGAATTATTAGCAAGAATCTGAGAACCAGGTAAATGAAGCTTTATGCGTTGAACTTCTTTCCTTCTGAATTAACAACCTTTCTTTAGAGATTTCTTCTTCCTAAAAGTGTGCTACTGATTTCTGTCACCACATTTTGTTACTATTTCACCATTCTTTTCTTTTTAATTTATTGGCGCATTGTAATCATACATCTTGATGGGTTTCAGGGTGGTAGAAGTATACATGCACACATCGGTCAATTCTTGCCTCTAGATTTATACTTCCAATTTGATAAAGCGGCATCTTTACATCAGTTCATCTTCATAGATTTGTATCCGGTTCCCTTCCTTTCATAAGATATCCTCTTCGGAAATCCTCATGTTTAGGACTGACTTTCAGGAATCATTTCTATAGTTCATTCTAGAAATCCTCGCATTCTGGTCTCCAGTTTTAGTGATGCCTTCTAGGTGAATATGCTTTTGATTTTAATAAAAATTAATCTTGTTTTCACGCCATTTAAAATTATAATTTTACTTTGTTATTGAAATGACTTATAGTTCTATAATTTATGTTTCATAACTTGTAAATTCTCCTATATTATGGAAAAGAAAACTATCAACTGATAGTATGTTTGTCTATATTTCTTCTACTGAATCTTTGACTCAGTTAATATGCAATGGAAAATAATTATTCTAATATTACACTTTGTACTGTAGAATAATGGTACTATTTCAACTCATTTTGCCTGATTCTTTTTATTTTATTATTGTTCCTATATTTTAAAAGGAAGCTTACGCGGGACGTGGTGGCGCACCCTTGTAATCCCAGTACTTGGGAGGCTGAGACAGGAGGATCACGGGTTTGTAGCCAGCCTTGGCTACGGGAAGCCCTCTGCAACTTAGTGAGATCTTGTTTCAAAATAAAGAATAAAAAAATAGGGCTGGGGGTGGAGCTCAGAGGTAGAATGCCCCTGGGTTCAATCCCCAGTACTGCAAAAAAAAAAAAAAAAAAAGTTAAA
>PVJS01061111.1:0-11071 GCA_004027185.1 Glis glis | reverse complement strand
CACACACACACACACACACACACACACACTTAGTCCCACCTGGCCCAGATAGCTTTACCAGCAACATCTACCTACAAGAAAAACCTGTGAGTATGCAATCAAGGAACATTTCCACCCAAGCCTAAATAAACTTTTCTAGAGAACATATAATGAGAGTTCATGCCCCCAAATTATTTTTATAAGGTTAGAATAAACATGATATCACCAGGCACAGTGGTGCATGCCTATAATCCCAGCTACCTGGGAGGCTGAGGCAAGAGGGTGTCAAGTTCAAAGCCAGCCTGAGAAACTTGGCAAGACCCTGTCTGTCTCAAAATAAAACATAAAAGGGGCTGGAGGTGTAGCTCAGTGGTGGAATGCCCCTGGGTTCATTCTCTAGTACTTAAAAAAATTTGATGTCAAAGCCAAACTGTGTTAGCTTCCCGTCGATGGAATAAAATACTTGAGAAAATCAGCTTAATTGGAGGAAAGATTTATTTTGGCTTGTGGTTTCAGAGGTTTCAGTCTGTGGTTGGTTGGCTCCATCATTTCTAGGCCCGTGGTGAGAAGAACATCATGGCGGGAGAGTCTGGAGGAGCAAAGCTGCTCACCTCATGGTAGCTGGGAAGCAAACAAAGACTGGAAGGGGCCAGGTTTCCAGTGTTCCCTGCAAGGGCATGTCTCTAAGGACCTCCCACAAGGCCCTACCTACTAAAGGTCCCACCCCTCCCAGTGGCAACATGGGCTGGGGACAGTGCCTTCAGCACATAGGCCTTTCAGGAGCATTCCAGATACAAACTATAGCAAAGGGTATGAAAAGGGGAAACTAATCTCATTTACAAATATGCATATAAAAATAATGAATCAAAATTAGCCTTCCTTTTTCATTCAGGTTTTTAGATGTATGCTATGAAATAGAGAGCCAATTTCATATGGAAAACAAATTGTCCCAGCACCATTTATTGATCTACGATGCCGTGTCTGTCATACCTATATTTTCTACCTGTGTGAGGCTCTGCTCTACTCTGGTTTAGTGGGTCAGTTTATCTACTATTGCATTTTATTACAGTGTTTTAATTATATATTTTTATATCTTGTCATCTGGTACCATGATCTTCTCTCTTATTATTATTCTTCAAAAGTGTCTTAGCAGCCAGCACATGCCTGTTTTCCCAGTACTTGGAGGGCTGAGATAGGAGGATCGCAGGTTCGAGGCTGTGCCTGTCTCAAAATAAAAAATAAAATAGTTCTGGGGGTGTAGCTCAGAGGAACAAGCCCTCTGGGTTCATTCCCCAGTAAAACACACACACACACACACACACACACACACACACACACACACGTGTTTTAGCTATTTTCAGCTCTTTGCTATGAACTACAGAATCATTTTATCATTTTTAATGAAAAATCCTGTGGGCATTTTCACTGTGATCACATTAAAGAAATTATAGCTTAGCTGCATACCAGAAATATCCAATGATGTGGGCAATAATATCATATTCACAATCTCAACAAAAATATAAAATACCTAGTAATGGAATTAAAAAAATATGTATAAAATCTCTATAATGAAAACTAAACACTTTAATGAGGGGTAGAGAAAATGAAGATTTGAAACTTTAAAGTAACAATCCATGTTTCTGGATTAGAAGATTTAACTATAAAAATGTCAATATCAAAAATAAATAATATCATAGAACCTCAATCATAATCCCAGTAAAATTTTAACATTCAATGAAATGATTCTAAGGGATAATTTGTCCAACAAGGACAGTTGAGAGTGGACTTGTCCCAAGATTTATGAAAGTGATTTAAAACCCTAGAATAAGTAAATAATGTCCTGTGATACTGATACAGAAATAAAAATACATCAATGGAATGTAACACATTGAAATAGAATGGAATGAAATGAGATGGGATGGAATGAGATGGGAAGGAGGAGTTCAGAAACAGACTCAAAATTTATAAAAGAAAGAATTTAGCATATTATAAAGATGACATTTCAAATCAGTAAATGATACCAGGATGGTTTTGGCTTCAAGTAGATGAAAAATAACTTCAACAAGATTAACTGATTCAAGATTATTTAACATCACAGAAAGTTTGGAGGTGATGTGAGTTCCAGGAATAAATCAGTCAGGGTTATATGTCCATTTTCTCTTTTCTTCTTTTGGTTCTGCCCTCCTCAGCAAATTGGCTTTATCCTTAGACTCTATTATCTCATTGTCACAAGAAGGTCATCAAACCAAACACAGATAAGCTTGAGACAACATGTTTAATTTGATCATGACCAGTAAAAGAAAAAGAAAATCTTTCCTTCAGTTATGGAATGAAGTCCTTTCCTTTAGTCCAATTAGTTTGACTTAGGTCATATACCCATCTCTGGATCTAAGGCATTGACCAGGGGAAAGCCATGTGCTGATTGGCTAAGGAGAATGGGGTTGCCATGATTAATTCAGTCCAATCAGGACTCCCCTCAGAGCAGGGAATGGGCCCAGCTTCTCTTCAATCATAAGGACTGCAAGGACATAGGGTTGCCACATAAACAAAGTCAGGATCTTATAGGAAGGAGGAATCGGAGGAATCAAACTGGGTGGGCAACCTACTAGCTACCACGGCAGTGAAGAAAGGATTAAATGCTTATTAAATTATAATGGGATGATTAGACAATTAATTTATACCCTTACCTCTTACCATATGAAAAGTCCTCTCTGCCCTAGCTCAGAACTGTCTGTGATTCTGAGTACACCAGCTCAGAGGAGACAGAGGACTCCAGAAGGGGGGGCCAGGTGGTCTTCTTTCATCAGGCTATTTATTTGGATGGGTTCACATTAGTGGGGCCTTAACATCTTTATCCCCTCCTACCATATTTATTTATTTATGTATTCATTTATTTATGTATTTATTTTTGGTACTGGAGATTGAACACAGGGGCATTCTACCTCCAAGCTGCACCCCCAGCCTTTTTTATTTTTTATTTTGAAACAGGGTCTTGCTACGTTGCTGAGGCTGACCTAGAACCTGCGATCCTCCTGTCTCAGCCTCCCAAGTACTGGGATTACAGGTGTGTGCCGCCACACCTGGTTCTCTTTGACCCTTTCACTTCTTTCTCTTCTCTTCTACTTCCCTCCAAGTCTCACACGTAATGATTAATCTTTCCTCCAATTAGTGCCACTGGCTTTTAACTCTATGATTTCAAAATAGCTCCTTAACAAGGAGAGATAATAATATATGTGTATAATTTTAAATCATAGTATACTTATATATTATAAAATATCATATACTTGTATATTACTAAATATAATTTTAAATTGTGATATACAAGTATAAGTTAAGGTACTTGTTCAATTTGAAATTAATTTTTTAAACAATGTGTATATAAAGTATTGAGCACCTGCTAATATTGATGTTACCAGGCAATCATATCATCTTAAAGAAAGGGTAATTGTTATCATTAAAATTTCACTGAGAGCCAGGCGTGGTGGCACACGCTTGTAATCTCAGTACTTTGGGAGGCAGAGACTGGAGGATCCGGGTTCACGGCCAGCCTCAGTTCGCTCGCTCTCTCTCTCTCTATTTCTCTCTCTCTCTCTCTCTCTCTCTCTCTCTCTCTCTCTGTAGTGAGGCCCTCCGCAACTTCGTGAGACCCGGTTTCAAAATAAAAGTATTAAAAAATAGGGCCGGGGGCGTAGCGCGGAGGTAGAACGCCCCTGCGTTCAATCCCCGGTACCGCAAAAAAAAAAAAAATTTTTTTTTTCACTGAGAAAAAATGAGAAATACTAGTGAAGGATTGCTTATATCTTCTACTGACATATGATAAACACCTAAATAATTTCATGGCATGGATTTTTTTTCTTTTTTTTTTTTTTTTGCGGTACCGGGGATTGAACCCAGGGGCGTTTTACCTACGAGTTACACCCCCGGCCCTATTTTTTATACTTTATTTTGAAACTGGGTCTCACGAAGTTGCGGGGGGGGGGCCTCACTAAGTAGCTGAGGCTGGCTGCGAACCCGGATCCTCCAGTCTCCGCCTCCCAAGTACTGGGATTACAAGCGTGCGCCACCATGCCCGGCTCTGGCCCTATTTTTTATCCTTTACCTTGAAACCGGGTCTCGTGAAGTTGCGGAGGGCCTCACTAAGTAGCTGAGGCTGGCCGCAAACCCTGATCCTCCGGTCTCCGCCTCCTAAATACTGGGATTACGAGCGTGTGCCACCACGCCTGGCATGGCGTGGATTTTGATACATCTTTGAGCACATCCTCACGGTGAGACTAGGATGGAGCACTGCAGAGGACTGGTCCAGGCAGAAAGGGTATATCTGAAGCACCAACACACAGAAAGGAAAAGGGTCAGACACAACCTGCATGTGTAAGGAACCATTTATTTGATGAAGTTTTAAGAGAATGACAATGGTTTGTGTTTTGTTTTTTCAAAGGCTTTGGAATGTCTAGAAATTAAACCAAAGTTCCAAACTTTAAAGTTTAGTCTCATAATCTTAATTTTAATAACCAGTCTAGAGAATCTGAAGCAGATAGATTATTGAAACTATAGTTTGCAGCTAACTTATATAGTGACTCTTGGAATCCAGAAGGAAAGGTTAACCTCTGATCTAGAAATCATATTTGGATTTAAAATATGCTTTTGAAAAGCAATTTTGTGAGGTTCATAGACATGGACAAAATAATCTATTTATGCGTAAACCATGATAAAGTATTTTTGGCCATTGTACTATGTAGACCAGTCTAATTCAGCTAATGGATCATCAAGAAGTGATTAGGTAGTATCTGGATGACGGTCTAGAGGACTGTCAGAGGAAAGATCACAACTGACTGACGCAGGCAACGAATGGCATTGGAGTACCTGATATCGCGCACCTGTGCAATGGACCGGCTACTCTGAATGAGTAACTCATCATGTTTGGTGTTTCGCCTAAGCTAATTACTATGAATTACTATGAATGTGCCACAGTCACTACTTAAGATAAATTAGACTTCCAAATCTTAGCTAAAAGTTTAGAAAAATGCTCCTATGCAGTGTGTTGCTATCCCCAGAGCTAGACACTACTAGCAGAGGTTAGTTTTAAGTGGCACTAACAACAGCTGGGAAAGTACTTAGAATGTACCATGGGTGTGTGCCTGTGTGGGTGTGTTCAATGACCTGCTGAAAACAATGGTTGTTAGTATGGTTCTTTAATGCATTCGAAATTGTTTCTCATAGGGTGCAGTGGTGCACGCCTATAGTCCCAGTACATGGGAGGCTAAGACAGGAAGATTGCAGGTTCAAGGCCAGCCTTAGCAACTTAGCAAGACCCTTAAGAACTTAGTGAGATGTTTCAAAAGAAAATTTTTTAAGGGCTGGTGGTGTGTAGCTTGGATGTAGAATGACCTGGATTCAATCCCCAGTTTCAGAGAGAGAGAGAAAGAGAGAGAGAGAGAGAAAGAGAGAGAGAGAGAGAGAGGAAGGAGGAAGAGGAGGAGGAGGAGGAAAAATTGTTGAAGTTTCTCTGCTTGTAATCATGCCTACTTGGTAAAAACTATTAACAATTAAATGGTTTGGGCTTGTCCACACTAAACCAAATTCATGATTCTCACTACCTCATGTGCTTCCCCCACCATTTTCTTCCCTTCCTGCAAAATACAAGAGACCATGACTACTCGTGTTTATGTGCATTTGCCTAGAATCCAACTGTCTTTGTGGTTCCTCATATATTTCTACCATGTACATAGTAATTCTCTAGCACGCTGGTGATCACCAGATGATGATGCCTCCAGAGCACACCTGAAGTCATTTTTGGTTGTCAACCTGGGGGTGGGGAGGCAGGGTGCTGCTGTCATCTAGTAGCAGAGGCCAGAGATGATGCTCAACATCCTACAATGACACACAGTCCCCACAGCAAAGAATTATCCAGCCCCAAATGTCAATAGGTCTGAGGTTGAGTAAGAGCCTGCCCTAAAGTTATCATTAAAAAATATCATTTTGTTTTAACTATCATTAACACTTTTGTTTGGGATATTTAGATAAATTTCTAGAAAATGTCCTTATAGAAATGGTATAAAATGTAAAGTTCATGTGGCAGATGTTTTTTTTTTTTACTTTACAAATGATTTTAGGGATTAGGATTTTTAGAATCACTGGAGATCTCAAGGAGACAGTTGAATCTTTCAGCTAGACTTTTATTTTGTATAGGGTATCATTTATTATTTGAGATTTTTGAGGCTTCAAAGGTCTCCTGAAATAAATCAAAATGAGCAGCCTCTTATCCAGTGACTTCTACCTATGCCAGGCACAAAAGCAGGCACTTCCACACACCATGTCATTTAATCCTCACCACAACCTGGAAAAGTAAACACAACGAATTCCATTTTAGAGGCTCAGAGAAGGGAAGTCACTTTCTCAAGGTCACATAGTTGGTAAATGATGACACTGGGGCACAAACCCAAATCTTTCAGACTCATAGCCGTTACTCTTTCTTCTATATGATGTGAGACCTAGGGACTACTGAACTTTTTTAACTGTAGAAGATACATCTCAGCAGCATGAGAGGGAAAATAAATGGGAAAGCCCCAGGAATATCTTTATTTAAGTGAAGCTACTTTATACCAAATATGCTGTCTCTGCTTCCCTCTAAGTGTCTTAAAAGGGTTGTACAGGTTAATCCTATAAATCTCCCATCACCTAGATGATTCAGTTAAAGAGGAAAATAGATTTTCCTTGAATTACCCAGATAACCGAAGGTGAAATGACAGTTTGTATCCCCTAAAATGTTTAGGCTTAAACACAAATATCCCTCACTGCTTCCAGCCTTAGACCCCTCCACTTCACTTTCAACCTGCACACAATACATCATTTATTGCTCCAGTGTTGGTATCTTTCATCAAAATGTCTTAAGAATAATCAGGAAAGGTTTCTTGCAGTTCGAGTCTATCAACTGTGTCATGTTCCAGTCCAAATTAAGTTAGCTAACTTTGTTCTTCACAAGATTTCAACGCAGAGCCTCTATCAGGGCAGGAGTCTGGGGAAGGTTTCACTTCTGGAGCAAGATTCATATCTGAGGCAGCAGCTACCTGGACATGTCAGAATGGGGCCATGTGGATGTGATGTTTGGGGAACATGTTCATTAGTGTGTGAACAGTCTGTTGCTGGAGGTCTGAATGATCTCAGCCATGCTTGACAGTGCCCACAGCACATCAAGAGACAGGCCCACATACCAGAACCTCCTTGATGGGAGGTTCTGTTTCTATTCCATCAAATAGATTAGGGATTGTTTTTGAGCTTTTGCACATTCAGACAAGTGTTAAAGCCTCATTTTCTTTGTAGGCACTTTATAGATTACAAATGACATACTCCAAATACTATCTTGTGATTTACACTCACATTTTCTGTGTGTTTGACAAACAGTCACTGGGGTCCACAGCTTAGATCATTGTACTTGCTGTGTTGCCTTCAACCTGTCTTCAAAGGCTGTCTTCCTTTAGGGATTTTTTCTCTTGTAATTTCATCTGCAAAACCCAATTATCCTGAGTTCTCTTCAAGTAGGTCTATAAAAACCCAGGGATTATTTCAGAAGTGGAATTCTGAAATGATCCCTGGGTTTATTTCAGAAGTGAGGCAGCACTCTTTGCCCATATCTTCTGATGTAGCCACACACCAACATTAAGGAATGATTGGGAAACAGAGACTACATGACTGTGTTGGTCTAGATTTTGGTCCCTTCTATAAACTGTATGGATGTGGGGGGTCCTTACAGGTTCTAGGTCATGATTTCTTCAAAGTCAGACAGTTGCTTCATCTGTTCAATTTGCATAGAATGCCTTCTGAGGAGCTTCTTTTTGCTTCTCAAGTCAACTCTCTTTGGTGAACGTGGGGCAACAGGAGCCATAGATTTTAAGCCACTAGCCAGCGGAGAAGAAGGTTTGCTGGTAGGTCTAATATCCAGGACAGGCAGGTTCAGATTCACATTTAAAGGTGGAAGAAAGCCAGGCCTGGCGAGAGTGATGCGGTCTAGTAGCAGAGTTCCAGAACCTCGCCTTTCTAGATGATGTGGTGGCCTGCGGCGCACTGAGCTAGGAGATGTGGTGGGCACCACATCCAGTGACTCTCGAGAGCCATGGAAAAGAGACAAGTGGGAGCTGTTGAGCTTCTTTCTATCTAAGGGCCCTTTGCCTGGCTCAAGGGAAATGGAGTTAGGTGGGTCAGCCCCCGGTTGTAAATCTAAGTCATAGAGGTCATTTTCCATCCGTTTGAGAGATGTTGGCTCTTTGGGAGCAGAGGGCCCTGATGGACACATGCCACCCTTCTCCTGGTCAACAGGGAGAGCTCCTCTTCTGACCAGCCGTGGGTGGGGAGCCTGACCTTTCTCATAGGCTGCTTTCCAGGGTGCTGGTGCTGAAGAGGCTGGAACCTTGAGAACCTGCTCTGGTACTGTGGGGAAGAGAGCCGGATCTTTGCCATCAATGCTGTTGGTTCTAGACAGAGGGCCCCTTTTAGGGAAGGACACATCACCAATGTTCCTGATGACCTCGTTGTCCATGCTAGTGCCGTGGGTTTCATCCTGACGTGCAGTGGCTGCCAGCACAGAGGGCGCGATCAGGCCCCAGGGTTCAGACTGGAGCCTCTTCAGTTGGGGCAAACGGGCCCCAGCTTTCCTGGTAGAAAGGTTACCAACTTTCCTGGTGGGTGACCCAGGCTCATTGAGAACCTTAGAGGTGTTGCAACCAGTTGGGTGTCCTGTTTGGAGACCAAAGAAGTCATCTTCCTTCTCATTTGGTGGAGAACCCAGGCCTGGAGCCTTCAGTTCAATGTCAGAAGGAGAGGCACACAGTGGAGCTGTCTGTCTGTCTTCCACTTTGGGTGAAGGAGGGACGTTAAGATATTGTTTGGTGGTTTTGATGCCCGAAGACGATTTATCTGTTGTTATAATAATCACTTCCTTCCCTTTGGCTTTGCAGGCATCGAGGAGATGTTTCAATGCATCCTTGTCATCTGCATTTATTGCATAAACCAGAGCTGAAGCCCCAGTGCGGTCCTCAAGGCTGGGGTCAGCTCCATTCTCCAGTAACAAGGAGACCACTTCCCCCCCAGCTCTTCGGATGCAAGCGTGGATGAGGGCAGTCTTGCCAGACTTGTCCTGGATATTGGGGTCTGCCCTATTGTCCAACAGGTACTTTACCATCTTGGATTTGCTGATACTTTGCTGGTCCACGTGTTTGGTGATACAGGCCACCATGAGAGCTGTTTCGCCTTTGTCATTGCTTTCATTAATATAGGCTCCCCCTTCCAGGAGGAGTCTGGTCAGACGGAGCCTCCCCAGCCACACAGCCTTTAAGAGGGAGTTTCCATCTGTCCTCAATTCAGTGTCGTCATCCATCATATTGGCTACCTCTTAGAATCTCTGCATCACAGGGACCTAGCAAGGGAAGAAGCGGAGGAAACATTAGGTATTCTCTTGCTGATCTGTGCAGCATGGCTGTTACAGGGTCACATTCCAGTCTGGTCTCAAGCTCTACTGCCTTGGTTAAGTTAACATCTCTGTAATGGGGGGATGGTAGGTACCTATCTCAGAGTCATTGTGAATATTGCAGAAGATAGTGTGCATATAACACTAAACTACACAACACGCAGTTCACATAATGCCCAGCATATGGTAACTAATTTTTTTTTTTTTTTGCGGTACTGGGGATTGAACCTCAACCCCAGGGGCATTCTACCTCCAAGCTACACCCCCAGCCCTATTTTTTATTCTTTATTTTGAAACAGGGTCTCACTAAGTTGCGGAGGGCCTCACTAAGTAGCTGAGGCTGGCCGCGAACCCACAAACCTCCCGTCTCAGCCTCCCAAGTACTAGGATTACAAGTGTGCGATACCACGCCTGGCTTTTTTTAAAAATGTTGAAACAGGATCTTGCTAAGCTTCTGAGAGTCTCACTAAGTTGCCAAGGCTGGCCTCAAACCTGTGATTCTCCTGTCTCAGCCTTCCAAGTACTGGGATTACAGGCATGCACCACCATGTCCAGCTGCTCTTTAATTATTCGTCATCCTTCAAACTTCAGTTCAAATGTTACTTCCTTTTGTAATCAAGAGGAAAATCACTCAAGATCCAAGAGAGTTGAGTAAAATTACAATGACTCATATCCAGACTATATAAAGAGCTCCAAAAAATCACTTCCTCCAAAAGAGGATGCACAAATGACCAATAAGCTTGTAAAAAGATACTCAGCCTTGTTAGTACTCAAGGAAAAGCCAATTAAAGCACAACGAGATACCACTACACCCTCACCAGAATGGCTAAAATTAGACAGACTGACAAAATGAAGAACGGATGAAGTTGGGAAGCAGCAGGAACCTGCTGAGAGTATAAATTGCTAGCACTGAACCAAAGACTACACTCTGACCCAGTGATTCCATGCCTAGGCTTATACCTGTGGTTGACTGTAAAACCTGGCCACAAAGTCTTCCCATCCTGGTATGTATGCAAGGACTTGGCCCTGTGACATGCTCTGACCAGTAAAATGAGGTGAAAGTCATTTGTGTAACTTTTGAGGCAATGCCTCTGTAGACTTTGCAGCTTCCAACCCAGTTGCTATGCAAGGAATTCTAGGCCTTCCCACCAGAAAGGGCACACAGAACATCAGCAGATAACCAGCTGCCTTCCCGAATGTAGATAAGACCATCCTAGATCATCTGGCCACAGCTGGCCCCCAAATGCCTGGAACGGACTGAGTGATCCCAGGTGAGGCCAGTGGAAGAAATATGAGTAAAAGGTTATTGTTTCAAGCCACTCATTTGGGGGTGATTTGTTCACAGTAATAGATTACTAATAAGTACACATACCAATAGACCTTGGCGGCATTATTTATAAAAGATAAAAACTGGAAGCCGGGTGTGGTGGCGCACGTTTGTAATCCCAGTACTTTGGGAGGCGGAGACCGGAGGATCCAGGTTCGCGGCCAGCCTCAGCTCACGCACGCTCTCTCTCTCTCTCTCTCTCTCTCTCCCTGTCTCTCTCTCCCTCTTTACTTAGTGAGGCCCTCCGCAACTTCGTGAGACCCAGTTTCAAAATAAAGTATAAAAAAATAGGGCCGGGGGAGTAGCGC
>PVJS01061110.1:0-11071 GCA_004027185.1 Glis glis | reverse complement strand
TACCGGGGATTGAACCCAGGGGCGTTCTACCTCCGCGCTACGCCCCCGGCCCTATTTTTTATACTTTATTTTGAAACCGGGTCTCATGAAGTTGTGGAGGGCCTCACTAAGTAGAGAGAGAGAGACAGGGAGAGAGAGAGAGAGACAGGGAGAGAGAAACAGGGAGCTGCGGCTGGCCGCGAACCCGGATCCTCCGGTCTCCGCCTCCCAAAGTACTGGGATTACAAGCGTGCGCCACCACGCCCGGCCTGCTTATCTTATAATGCTGGAGGGTCGCCATCCTGTCAGGTCTGTGAGGTTGGCCAATGGGCTTGTTTAGGGAGGGCCATTTTGCTGGGTCCCCAAGGCCGCCCCAGCTTTGAGTACGTTCACTTCACTGTGAATGGTCAGTCAGGGAGTGTGCTGAACCTGACTGGGTAGTGGAGGCCAGTCCTCTTCCTGAAACCTCTGTAAAGAAAGAGCCAGTCTTAGGTTCGGGGTTTTCCTGATTAAACATCCAGCCATGCCAAGTTCTAATTGTGTTTTCCCTCCCTTCATTTCCCCATTGCTCTCTCTGATCTTTGAACCCAGAAGCAGACACGCCTAGCTGTGGGTGCTGCCCTGTGGGGCCACAGGGAACAGACCAGTGAGACAGGAAGGGACGTGTGAGCCACAGCGGTGCTCACCTTCCACGGGGCATTCCCAGAATCCCTTCTCTCCCGACCGCCCCCACAATACGCAAACTCTACTTAGTCTCATGACATTGTTTTGTTCCTGTTTTAGATGTAAGCACATTAAAAAAATGTCTATTCTTTCCTCTTTTTTTGTGTGTGTGGTACCGGGGATTGAACCCAGGGGCGTTCTACCTCCGAGCTACACCCCTGCCCCTATTTTTTTATCCTTTATTTTGAAACTGGGTCTCACTAAGTTGCAGAGGGCCTCACTAAGTAGCTGAGGTTGGCCGCGAACCCAGATCCTCCGGTCTCAGCCTCCCAAGTACTGGGATTACAAGCGTGCGCCACCACACCTGGCCTTCCTCTTTTGATTTATAAGACTGCTTCGTGGACATGTTGTGTAATGGTTGCTGGTTGGGTGGTGGGTCGCGGCACTTTACTTCTCCTTTTTCTGCCTCACTATTGCTCCTGCCCAAATTTGTCCATGGGTCATCACCTGGAATCTATTCCTAACTGTGTCAGGCACACCCACTATGTAAAAGGTATTTTTTTGTGTGTGGTACCGGGGATTGAACCCAGGGGCTTTCTACCTCCGAGCTACATCCCCGGCCCTATTTTTTGTACTTTATTTTGAAACCGGGTCTCACGAAGTTGCCAAGGGCCTCACTAAGTAGCTGAGGCTGGCCGCGAACTCGGATCCTCCGGTCTCAGCCTCCCAAGTACTGGGATTACAAGCGTGTGCCACCATGCCCGGCTATAAAAGGTATTTTACAGTGAATCTTTCAATGCTGAAAAAAAAAGCTCTCCTTCTCAATTTGATTTTCAATTACATTTTTTTTAGAGTCGGACAAGCAAGCCCTGGGCCTTATTGATTTATAATCAATAAAGGATGTTGAAAGTGGGGGTATTTATATCCTGTCTTTAAGTGGGCAGCTGTGGGTGATGTACTCATTCGATTGGCCAGGTCTGAACCATTTCACAGAATCCTCTTCTGGGAGATGTTAAAAGGTCTGCTCCAAAAAGTGTTGTCCACGTTCTTTTTTTTTTTTTTTGTGGTACCGGGGATTGAACCCAAGGGCATTCTACCTCTGAGCTACATCCCCAGCCCTATTTTTTATACTTTATTTTGAATATTTTGAAACAGGGTCTCACTAAGTTGCGGTGGGCCTCACTAAGTAGCTGAGGCTGGCTGCGAACCCGGATCCTCCGGTCTCAGCCTTCCAAGTACTGGGATTACAAGCATGCGCCACCACGCCCGGCATGGCGTCCACATTCTTAAATAAGTTTGTGAGACACAGCTCATCACAGTGTCTCCTTGGAGCTTTCTCAGCTATGCCAAAGGCTCTGTCTGAGACAAGCTTCAGTTAACCTTGTTTAACTTAGCCATCCCCAGATCTGTTTGAGCACGGAACCGTTCAATTCCATACCCATCAACTTCACCGGAAAGAGTCTCCCACTTGGGGAACACTGGTCTGGCGTGCATCCATTTGGGCTTTGATGCAAAGTCCCTCGTTTCCTAGGGAACCTGATCCTGTTGTTGTTTTCTTTCTGTTTTTTTTTTTTTTTCTAGGACAACTGCCCTGCTCCTGTCAGTCAGTCATCTGGTACTGGTGACCAGGAATGCCTGCCATCTAACCGGGGGCCTGGATTGGATTGACCAGTCACTGTCAGCTGCCGAGGAACACCTGGAAGTCCTTCGAGAGGCAGCTCTGGCTTCTGAGCCCGAGAAAAGCCTCCCGGGCCCCGATGGCTTCCTGCAGGAGCAATCGGCCATATAGTCCTTGTGGCCGGCAGGTGGTCACGAGGGCCAGTTGGCGGCCATCCCTGGGTAGCCCGGCGAGCCTTCCACTGCTCCCTGTAGAGTTAGTTGTCCTCCAGGGCTCAGGAGCCTGTGTGTTTGTAGAGGAGAGCAGAGGAGCCCTGTCTATGGATGCCTCTGTTGCAGTGCAGATGGCGTCTGGAGAGTGGCAGTGTAATTCCACGGTTAGGGGAGACGCCGCTCACCGCCGACACAGCAGTGTGGGGAAAGCTGGCGGGCTGTCTGCTTCATTTAGCTCACCTAGTGTTCTCAAGAAAATTGAGCCACCCTCTAAGAATCAAGAGGTTTCACGTTAAAATCAGAATTTCTGGCTTCCTTGGAACAATCAGAGGGTGTGGCGATCCTGATGTGTATGCTCAAAACAGACAATCATTTAGAAGGCAGTAGAGGGTGCCTCTGGGCACAGGCTCTTACTGTCTCACCTGGCCTGTTGTGTTAATTTGCATCACCTGCCTGGCCCCTGAGTCCCTCTCTTCCCTGTCTAGGTTTGGGTTGGAAGCTGAGCACTACAGAGTTGATTATTTCTTTTGTATCCTCATGCCTGCAATTTTACCTCACTACCATTAGAAGAATAGTAAATTTATACTTAGGTTTTCCTCAAGTGTGTGGTTATTGAGTCAAATCCATTTTTTTTGCGGTACCGGGGATTGAACCCAGGGGCGTTCTACCTCCAAGCTACACCCCCAGCCCTATTTTTTGTTCTTTATTTTGAAACAGGGTCTCGCTAAGTTGCGGAGGGTCTCACTAAGTAGCTGAGGCTGGCCGTGAACCTGAGATCCTCCGGTCTCAGCCTCCCAAGTACTGGGATTACAAGTATGCGCCACCACGCCCGACTCACGAGTCAAATCCATTTGTATGGTTTGTGTGGGGGGATGTGCAAGAGAACTGAGGGTGGGAGGAGAGAGCCTAGGAATCCTGAGAATGCCTCGTGTGGATGTCTCAAGATGAGATATTTAAGGGCCCAGAGTTGAGGCATAAGCGAAGAAGCTGCCATAAGGTAGTTTGCGCATCAGCAGTGATAGCCGTGAAGTGCGTGCTCCCTTTCTTCTGGTATCTGTCCTGCAGATATTGAAAGATGAGGGGCGCTTTTATGACTCAAGACCTTAGCGGAACTCAGAGTCACAGTTGCATAATCCAGACGATCCACACTGCATGATTTCTATCACAAGCATACCTGAAGTGTGTTGCTTCTTCCCAGGTTCTTGCAGAGAGGCCTGGCTTGGGGGCCGGTTCATATCCTACGTCATTAAGCTGTATCTGTTCCCATTTCATTTTCTTTATCCCAACTCAAGTCAGCAAATCCTTCAGGCTGATATTGGGGAACCAGGAACCCACATTCTCAAATCCAAGATTGGGCTTTTTCGTCCACTGGCATATTTTATTCTCTCCTAGAAAATAGGCCGCTTCTAACCACAACACCCCACCTGGGGAGACGAGTCAGGAGAGGGAAGGCACAGCTCAGTTCTCACGGACCGCGGGGTGATTCCAGGGGAAACCTTGTTGGACTCCCATCAGCCCCGGATACACGTCACGTAGCTCATTCCTGTCCTGCTGGGAAGCTATAAATGGGAATGTTCACAAAGTCGCTTTGACTTTCCTCTTTAAGGCCTCCACAAATAGGCAGCCACGGTCCTGTTTTTGTCTTTCTTCCTCCCCTTTAAAGCCTGCTTTCATCACTGGACTGGAAACGGCTTCACACTGAGGTCGCAGTGGCTCCCGCAGTTGTAAATGTCCCCTACTTTTAACCTGGACCAGATCCCTGAGCTAGAGAGATGGCTCTAGACTGGAATCTCCGTTGCCTTTGCCAGGTGTGGGCTGGGGGTTGGAGAGGTTTCCCAGCACCCCTGAGGTGGTGCCCACCATTGCTCACCTTCTCCGAGCCCTGCCAGCCCTGGCCCACCTGCTTTCTGCATCCCTAGATACTGCTGTCTGCTATGGGGAGAGGTTGCTGAAGACCTGGGAAGTGCCTGCTAGTCTGCAGGATTTCTGATTCTGCTGCCATGTGATTTTTCTTTGGTGATGTAGTTTTTCTTTCTGGATGAGTAAGAAGCCCCGGGAGATAGTTGGTGTTGGGGCTGGTGGTGGAGGCGGAAGTCCTGTCCTTGGGATAGGAGGGGACCCCGCTCCTCTAGGCCCTTGGGGATTTGGGTGAAATTACCTCCTACCTCAGGAGGGGCTGGAGGGTGAGCGCAGGGAATCCCAGGACTGTCTCTGCCAAGGGATGGATAGATCCTAAGTTCCTGGTTCACTAGTCCATGGTGGTAGACCCTTCCTTCCATGGCCCCACACCTACCTTGGGGTAGGATCATTAGACTTGAATTCTAATGAAGAAGGAATTACTTAGGGATAGGAGTTCAATGTGAAGAGAACAAGATAATTATGGTCAAATTTTGGGCTTGGTCTTTGTGTGTGTGTGTGTGTGTTAGGAATTGAACCCAGGGCCTCGTGCATGCTAGGCAAGTGCTCTTCCACTGAGCTACATCCCCATCTTTTTTATTTTGAGACAGAGTTCTGCTAAGTTCTCCAGGTTGGCCTCTATCTTGCTATCCTCCTGCCCCATCTTCCCGAGTAGCTGGGATTTCAGGTGCATGCCATCGTACCTGGCCAGGTCTTTTATTATGTGAGCTTGGGCACATTTCTTAACCTCGTTGATTCTTAGCTTTCTCATCAGAAGAATGAAGGTTACTGTCTCACGGAGTTGGTATGTCAATCAAACGAAAGGGGGTATGCCAAATGCTCAACTGTGCATCTGTCTCCACTAGTCCCCATGCCTTGGTGTAGATGACTTAGGTGGCCTCAGTTACCCTGGCTTTGTCCAAGCAGGGGTTGCTGTCTATGGGTCCTGGAACCAAGTGACCAAAAATCTAAAGTCATTGTGGTAGGGAGAGTAGCCCAGCCTCATCCCTGCCCCACCCCAAGCATGTGCACGCCAGGAAGCTGTTCTAGCCCCTGCTCTCTTATCAGCGTTCAGGGGCTTGGTTGTGCAAACTCACATTCCTTCGGAGAACAGACGGCCCAGGGAGCCTCCTCCAGCCTGTGAAATCTCAAGAGGGAACAGTGTTCCTGGCATCTGGCTTCCTGTGGTGCTCTCCCCGACCTCCCTTGTTCCAGAGCTTCATTCCTGAGACTGCTCACGTGAGCATGATCTCTAGAAAATAGCTTGCAATCCACAGGCTTCGAGTTGAATTATGACCCTGGAAATTTGGGGATGGTGTCTGATGAAGAATTTCCATCCATCACCTCCTGCCCTCCTTCCCACTAATGTGCACACACCTGGAGGACGTGAGCTAGATGTAGGGGATATGGATCAAAAGGCACAGCCCAGCTGGGCATGGGGGTGCATGCCTGAAATCCCAGTACATGGGAGGCTGAGACAGGAGGATCACAGGTTCAAGGCCAGCGTTGGCAATTTAGAGAGGCCTTCAGCAACTTAGCATGACCCTATTTCAAAACAAACAAACAAACAAATGATAAAAAGGGCTGGGGGTGTAGCTCAGAGGTGGAATGCCCCTGAGTTCAACATCTAGTACCCAAAAAGAAAGGGCACAATCCCTTCCCTTAAGGGATTGTGGAGCCAGCACTGTGATGGAGGGGACCACAGAGGTGCTGATGCCCGAGAGGAGACCTGACAAATACCGCTCAGAGGTGTTGTGGGTAGACAGGATCCCATAGGAAGGACCCAGGGCCAGGAGAGCGTGGCTAGCTTGGGAAATGCAGGTGTCTGGGAAGGGCTGGAGTATGAGATGTCAGGGGGGAGGCTGGGAGGGCTGGCAAGGATGCCAAGGTCATAAGGAATCTTGCAGGCCTCCCATATTAGTATGGGAGCTGGAGCTTTATCCTATGCATAACGGGGACCATAGAAATGAGATAGTGGGCTCTTTGGGAGAGGATAAAAGGATATCCATGGATGGAGAGCTGGATCTATGAGCATGACTAGGCATGGTGTCTCTTTAGTTAGATGATCAAAACCTTTGTGTATGCTTGTACCTGATCAACTAGAAGAGAAACATTATCAATTTTATAGCCACCAGATAGCTGGGCGTGGTGGCACATGCTTGTAATCCCAGTACTTGGGAGACTGAGACAGGAGGAAGCAGGTTGGCCAACCTCAGCTACTTAGTGAGGCCTCTGCAACTTAGTGAGACCCTGTTTCAAAATAAAGAATAAGATAGGGCTGGGGGTGTAGCTCAGAGGTAGAATGCTCTTGAGTTCAATCCCAAGTACTACATACTCACACACACAAAAAAATAAAAAAATAAAAAACAAATGAACAATAACAACAAAAAAGGACTGGGGGTATAGCTCAGAGGTAGAATGCCCCTGGGTTCCATGCCCAGTACCACAAAAACAAACAGACAAATAAACAAACAACAAACACTTGGGTGGAGTTGAGGTCCCATTGCCCCTTGGAGGGACCGCCTTGCACCTGTCTGGTGACAGAAAGACTTTAAGCAGGGGAATGACTCAGTTGGATGTGCAATTTAGAAAGACAATCATTTCCTTCAGAACCTCCACCCCTGAGCTCTAGGACCCACAAATTTGCCCGATGCCACTGAGCAAGGTGTCCCCCCCAAGTCTGAGAGGCTCAAAACTGAATCATAATGTAAAGGCATGGTGGACAATTTGTTAGGACCAGAGGAAAGGGGAGGTAGGCGTCAGAGCAGAAAATGCTGACGCAACAATGTGCCATGCTGTCTGATTCTGATGGGTCCTCAGGGTCTCCGTACCAGAAATGCTAAGGAACAATTCTGAGAATTTGAAGCAAAACTTCCTGTTTCTGCCTGGTTCCCCCCTCCCCAGTGTGGGGGGGTCAAACCTAGAGCCTTACACTAGGTAAGCCCTGCACTGCTGCGCATCCCTAGTGCAGATTATCTGTATTCTTATCACCCCCGTTTTATCTTTCCTGGAGCCTCACAATGAATAAGAAAGTAGGAACATCATGTCCCTGATTTGTATTTTTTATTTTATTTTTTGTGGTCTTGGGTATTGAACCCAGGGGCATTCCATCTCCAATCTACACCCCCAGGCCCCCCTTTCTGTGTGTGTGTGTGTGTGTGTGCGTGTGTGTGTGTGTGTGTGTGTGTGTGTGTGTGGTACTAGGGATTGAACCCAGGGGAATTCTACCTCCGAGCTCCATCCCCAGCCCTATTTTATTTTTATTTGGAAACAGGGTCTCACTAGGTTGATGAGAGTCTCACTACTTGGTGAGGCTGTCCTTGAACCTGTGATCCTCCTGTCTCAGCCTCCCAAGTACTGGGATTACAGGCAGCTCCTGTATTTTTAACCCCTACTCCCTTCCGCCTGGGTGCAGTGGGTAGGGAAATAATGGAAAAGAAGCAGCAGATAGAGACTCATCCCATTCTTTTCTGCTCCTAATATTTTTTCATTAAAGAGATGGTAGTCGTGACCCATGAATTAATTTCATGGCCCATAATTGGTTACAGCCCACAGGATGATAGAATACAGACACTAAAATGAGGACTGGGGCATGGGTGAGGTATTTTCTCTCTATCCAAAATGACTTAATTTTATCTGTTTTAAGTAAAACATGCATTTACCAGAACGGCGGCGAAAATTTATGATGCAGAGTGGAATCATTAATTTATTACATGATTGATTAGTTCAAAAGTCATCTATACTGGACTAGACCCAGGGATACAGGAATGAATAAAAATATAACGTCTCTCTCGGGGAGCATATAATCTAAGGCGGAAAGAAAGCCATCAGAAATCATTTTCGGTATTGCCTGGTAAGTGCTACGTAAGGGAACTTGTGTGTAATGAGAACACAGGTCAGGGGCTCTGAACCCAGCTCCTGAGAGTATCCTCAAGTGGTGACGTTGCAAGAAGTATCAGGGAGGAATAGGTAGGTGTTAGAAGAAGAAGACTGGGTGGGGTCAGGGAAGGTAGGGATGAGGGCGGACGGAGCACCAGGAAGGGCGGTCAGGACAGACGTGCCATTCTACACTGTGTTCAGGATATTATAGCTGGTTGAATTCTGAGCTGTCAGATGAACCAGGACAGAAAGGCAAGGAAAAGGCCTTGGAGAGTCTTGTAGGGCTTGTGAGGTCTTTGAACTTTTCTTCTAGGTGATAGGAAACTATTGAAAGTCAAAAAAGTGCTTTCTTGCTTTTTCCTAGGAAACTAGCAAACCAACCATCATTGCATCCTTACCAGCCTTTGTTTTTTTCGGTGCTGGGGATGGAACCCAGAGGCGTTCTACCTCCGAGCTACACCCCTGGCCCTATTTTTTATACTTTATTTTGAAACCGGGTCTCACGAAGTTGCAGAGGCCTCACTAAGTAGCTGAGGCTGGCCTCGAACCCGGATTCTCCGGTCTCCGCCTCCCAAGTACTAGGATTACAAGCATATGCCACCACGCCCGGCTCCGCCTTACCAGCCTTTAATGTTACCCTAATTTGACAGCTGAACAATGGCTTACTGTTGTGTTAATTTGCATTTCCCTGAATACTGGTGTTGTTAAACATTTCTTTCCCTGTGTTTATTAAGCTATTTGTAAATATTCAGACCCTTTGCCCATTTTTCTACTGGGATTTTACTATTTTTCTTATCCATTTATATGAGTCATTTATTTAGTGATCTAGGGATTGAACCCAGGGGTGTTGTACCCCTGAGCTATAACCCCAGCCTTATTATTTTTTTTTTGTGGTACTAGGGATGGAACCCAGGGGTGTTCTACCTCCGAGCTACACCCCTGGCCCCATTTTTTATACTTTATTTTGAAAACGGGTCTCACGAAGTTGCGGAGGGCCTCACTGAGTAGCTGAGGCTGGCTGCGAACCTGGATCCGAGGGTCTCAGCCTCCCAAGTACTGGGATTACAAGCGTGTGCCACCACGCCCGGCCCAAGTCTTATTTTATTTTGAAACAGGGTTTCACTAAGTTGCTGGGGGTCTTGCTAAGTTGCTGAGGCTGTCCTTGAATCTATGATCCTCCTGTCTCTGCCTCCCAAGTGCTGGGATTGCAGGTGTGTGCCACCACGCCCAGCTTATATGAGCTCTTTATATATTAAGGATAAGAACCTTTGTCATATTTATTTCATGTATTTTCCCAGCCTTTTAATTTGCCTTTTAGTTTTATTTAGAATGGTTTCTGACATCCAGAAGTTTTAAATTTGGTGTAGTCCAATATATTGATTTGTTTTTCCCTTAGTGATTTCTTCCATTGCTTTTATGTTTAGAAAATCCTTTCTCATCCAGAGATCAAATAAATATCATTGAAATGTTTAAAGCAGTAGAGTGTCATGGGTGGATGATTAATAGTATTCACAGGTTAGGTATAGTGGCAAGAAAAAAAAAACTACCAGGAGAGAAGAAACTGATTCTTTTTGTACCCCAAACCCAGTCAAAGGCTACAGGTGGGAATAGTTAGGGATCAAAGAAGACAAGGAGAGATAGGGAGGATCTTGCGGAACTAGCAGGGAGGCAGGGTGGATGGGAGTCCTGCATAGAGGAAGTCACATGTCTCCAGGGAGACTATGAAGGAATGAGTATTGTCTAAGTGCTGGGGATACTGGAAAAAAACACACAATTTCTTTCCTCATAGGATTATTATTATTATTATTATTATTATTTTTGCGGTACCGGGGATTGAACCCAGGGGCGTTCTACCTCCACGCTATACCCCCGGCCCTATTTTTTATACTTTATTTTGAAACCGGGTCTCACGAAGTTGCGGAGGGTCTCACTAAGGGGAGAGAGAGAGAGAGAGAGAGAGAGCGAGCTGAGGCTGGCCGTGAACCTGGATCCTCTGGTCTCCGCCTCCCAAAGTACTGGGATTACAAGCGTGCGCCACCACGCCCGGCTCCTCATAGGATTATAATAGTCTAGTGAGGGAAGACAGACGTTATGAAAATAGTTGCTTAAATATACGAAAAATAAAAGTTTTAAATGTATTTTAAGAGATGGAATCTTATGAAAGATTGTGAGAGAGATGGATTTATCCAGATGTCAGGAGAGGCGCTCACTATACTATCTGGAGGGTAAGTAGGAGTTCAGAGGCGGGCGGGGGGAACATAGAAACCAAGAGGGCGGAGGACAGGAGGACAGGAATGGAGACTGGCTAGAGTGAGTGGAGATAGACAGGAAGGAGGGCAAGGAGAAGATGAGGCCGAAGGTAAAATCACCCCAGACCTTGTAGCCCATGCGGAGGACTTTGGTCTTTAACTGAAGAGCTATCTGAGTCCATTCAAATGGTTTATTCAAAGCTGGCGGGGTTAGAGTGCATTGGAGGTAGAGACACGATCAGATCTATATTTTGAGAAGAGCCTTTGAAGGTTTCTATGTTGCTATGGTCTGAATGGTGGTGTCCCCCATCCATATGTTGAAACCTAATCCCGAGTATGATAATATAAGAAATGAACCTAATCCCTAATATGATAGGGTAAGAGATGAATCCTTTGGGAATGGTTAGATCATAAGGGCTCCACCCTGCTGGGTGTGGTGGTGCACGCTTGTAATCCCAGTACTTTGGGAGGTGGAGACTGGAGGATCAGAGTTCTCGACCAGCCTCAGCTCTCTTTCTCTCTCCCTGTCTCTCTCTCTCTCTCTCTCTCTCTCTCTCTCTCTCTACTTAGTGCGG
>PVJS01061109.1:5000-11071 GCA_004027185.1 Glis glis | reverse complement strand
GTTTCAAAATAAAGTATAAAAAACAGGGCCGGGGATGTAGCTTGGAGGTAAAACGCCCCTTAGTTCAATCCTTGGTACCGCAAAAAAAAAAAAAAAATAGGGCTGGGGGTGTAGCTCTGAGGTAGAATGCCCCTGGGTTCAATCCCCAGTACCACAAAAATAAATAAATAAACAAACAAATAAACAAATAAAATAAATAAAAAGGTCTGAGGGTAGAGTGTGGAAGTAGAATGCCACTGGATTCAATTTCCTGGCACAAAAAGAAAAACAAATGACAAAAACAAAAATCAAAAGCCCCTGTCTCTATCAGCTTTAATCTGCACCATACAAGTGAAACTGCAGTTTCATGACCAGGTCTATGGTCCTCCATCAAGTTGTTTTGGTGGCCTCATCACCCATCCTCCTCCCCACTTAGTACCTTTGGCAGTTTTGCTCATCTTTGGCTTTGGAGTTAAGCAACCAATTTTCATAGCAGGATTATCTTGGAAAGATTTCGTTTTTTGAAATTCTAAACTTCAGTTTCTTCAATGAAACAAGGATACCACCACCTGGTAAGATCAAATAAGAATCAACATAAGTCACCTCGTACAGTGCCCAGAATATTATGCAACTCGGGAAATTCAGTCCCTAAATTTTCTGAAGCCCTGAGGTCAAGAAGCTAGGTCCACAATTGTTTGTGACTTCTGCCTAAGGTGACTTCTCCAGGTCTCTCCTACCGCATACCACTAGAGGGCAGCAGAAAATTGCAAATGCCAGCCTTTGCCTCTTTAGGGGAGAAGAGGGAGTGGGCTTGGGGCATGGAAAGGCCAATTGTAGATTTGGTTATTGACTAAAGTGCAGTTTTGGAAACAGGCCCCACATCACGGCAGAAGTCTGCAGGACAGTAGGGTTCAGGACAGAAAGGCAGAGATCCAGGGAGGCCAAGGAAAAGATTCAGAAGCAGCTCTGAGCATGGTTGGCCACCGGGCTACAGCATGGTCCTGGCCAAGTCACTGGGCCTCCCTCTCCTTGTGGTCGAATGAGGGTCCCGAACCCTCCAGTCCCTGAGGTTGTTTCCCACTCCAAAACTAGGCTGTTCTGGGATGTGGCAGAAGAAAGAGATTCAGGAGCATAATAAAACATAGTAAAAGAGAGTGATGGGCACTTAGGGGAGACAGGAGAGGCCAGGCCGCCCAAGGAATTGGGGTTCCAGGTGGGTGTTCTCGGAGGCAGCGATCCCCGCTTTCTTAAGCCCTTTACTGACACTGACGCTCAGATGCCCAGCATGAGAAGGTTCCTGCCATTCCTTAACTCTCTGAGCTGGGGAACATCACTCTTGCCTTGGGACCATTCCTGACCTGTATATCGGGGACAAGCAAAGCCACTTGGCCCTGTACAGCGGTTAGATGAGGACAGGGCAGTCTTGCAGCAGAGTCGGGGCACAAAGGAGATGCCTGAGCTTGTTAGCTCCCTCCCTCTCACTGGGGTGGAGGGGCATCTCCGTCTGAAGGATACTGCATTGAGGTGTTTTTGTTCCCTTCCGTTGTTCCTTCAATGCTTCCTTCAGGGAGAATGGGGTGCACCACTTAGCCGGCTCCCTTCCCTGGGGAATCCTCTCAGGCTGGAGGGCACCCCTAAGCTGAGATCCCAGGCAGGCCACTGAGGGACACACACTAGGAGACATTGGCAGAGGAGGAGATGCCAGGCATTTGCAAAGTGCTGATGGGAAAATGGGGTCAGGCCCATCTAGGGGTTCAGAGTCCCCTCCCAGCTGGCCAGGGAGCCCCGAGGAGCCACCTTCTTTCCCAAGAGAAGAGCTGTCCTTCCCCTGGCCCTTGTCCCCAAGCAGCCCCTGTGCTGCAGCTGCTGTCTCTTTAAGGGCTTCCCCCTCCCTCTTTCCCTGCTCCCCCCATCTCTGTCGCAGCCGCCGCTGTGGCTCAGAGCTGCATGGGAGACGCTGCTGCAGGTCCGGTTTCTTGGTGTCTGGTCGGTGCCATCGTTTCCCCACCCTTCCCCCGCCCTCCCCAGGCTGGCAGCCTCCCCTCCCCCTCCCCCTCCCCACAGAGGGGGCAGGGGGCTGGGCATGAACTCTCTATAATGCCATGTGCAGTGTCCGCGCCCAGCAGCAAGGACCGTGGCGGTAGCGAGAGGAGGCGGTGGTGGCGGGAGAGCTGCGGTGACCGCTGACCGCTGGCCCAGCCTCCTTCGGCCCCCCCTCCCTCCCTCTGTTCAGGGCTGGCATCACCGTCTCCCCCCACCCCGCCTCCTCGGGCCCTCCCAGCCTCTCCACGTAAGCCCCCCCCACCTGCCGCGGTTCTCCCTCCCCTCCCCCAGCCGCATCCTCCTCCTCCTGTCCCCTCTCCCTCCCGGTCCTCTCACCAAGTCCTCCCCTTGTCGCCTCTCTCCCCATCCCTCTCACCGGTTTTCTCCAGCTCCCGGCTCCCATCCTCCCACTCCAGGCTCACCCTGGCCAGCCTTCCCTCCCGGGGTTCCCTGTCTCACGCTGAAGTCCCTTTCTCCCTTCCTTCCTCTGGTCCAGCTCCCTTGTCCCATCCCGTCTCCACCCTGTCCCCTTTGTGCCCCTTCCTCCCTCTCTCTCTCTCCTTCCCGCCTCGGTGTCCCTTCTCCACCTCTGACTCCCTCCAGCTCTGCCTCTCTGCCCCTTCTCGGCCCGCCTGTCTCCCTGCCCGGTCCTGAGCCACCATGCTGACCTCAATGGTGGCTGGGGGGGTGGTGTTCCCCGGACTCTTCCTCCTCTCCAAGAACACGCTCCAGCGGCTGCCCCAGCTGCGCTGGGAGGAGGCCGACGCGGTCATTGTCTCAGCCAGGTAAAGGCATCTCTTCCCTGAGCTCAGCCCCTCTCCCCTTCTCAGGCTGTATGGGGATGGAAGGGACCCCAGCACCTCCCAGGCCCCACGTGGATGGGGAGCCCCTGCGCTGGTCTGGTCGGTGGGCTTTCCCTCCAAGCTTCCCTCCCTCCCGGGCCCCACTCACCTTCCCGGGAGACCTCATCCAAGCCCGCCATCTGGTCTACTAGTATTCAGACTGCTTTTCTTTCCTTCTCCCAGTCACCCTCCCACCCTTCAAAACAGGGCCTGAATGTGACTAAAACATTCCTATAGGATAGCAGGGAACAAGCAAGGGGCAGAGAGCCATGTGTGTTCAGGGCAAGTGTTTGGGGGGACGAGGAACAGAGGAGTGAACTGCGCAACTCCAACTCCATAGGACCCTGGGATAAGGGCCAGCACTGGGGAGGGGAGCCTGGTGGCAGTCAAGTAGAGGGTGGCCAGGGGGGATTCGGGGTCACTGTGGGGCCAGGGGCCAGAGTGCTGAGCTGTGGGGTGACCTGGCAGCTGAGCAGTGAAGGACCAACACAGGGCTCCCCTTGCCCTTCCGGGGACAGGCTACACATCTGTCCCCTGCATCCATCGTCTCGCCTCAGGATGACCTCCCTGGTGTCCTCCTGAGGGGAAGGCCACTCAGTATCCACAAACCAAGGGAAGGACAAAGGCCGCAAGGAATGGGGTGAACTGGGGAATAGCGGCCCAGCAAGTGCAGGACCCCGGAGATGGCAACGGTAGGGTGAATCTTGGGCAAGCCTAGCCTTGGGATAGGCGAGCAAGGAATGGCCCTGAGAAGTGACCAGATCCTCAGCACAGTAACTAGACTAGCAAAGAAGGGAAACCGAGGCACAGATCTCTTCCCTTCTACCACTCCTCCTCTGTCTCCCCAGGCTAGTGTCCTCCGTCCAAGCCATCATGGCCTCCACGGCTGGCTACATCGTCTCCACCTCCTGCAAGCACATCATTGATGACCAGTAAGTGCCACACACCCACCTCCACCCAAGGCCCAGCAGTTGGTTGTGTGTGTGACCCCGGAGCACCCCGGAAATTCTAGGGAACCACCAGTGGTGCCCAAGCCCTTCACTTGGGCCTGAGCAAGTTCACTGCAGTAGCTGCAACTCAACACCCAGGGATAAATTTATCCCGTCCTGTCCTTAAAGGTCAGAACCAGGGGGAGCAGGAGTGGGGATCAAAGAGAACCCTCAAAGCACTTCCTGCTTGGCTTCCCAGCCTCTTGTATTGTAGTGGGTTCCGAATGTCACTTCCTCCCCTATCCCTTCCCACTCTTACACCCCTCAGACCCATTCCCAACCAGCACCTAACTGGGATGGCACCCTCTTCCTTGTACCAGGCTCACCCCTCAACTCCTCCCAGAATCCAGGTGTCCAGCCCCAGCTCCCAGCACAAGGGAGAAGAGAGATGACACAAGGCTACTAAGGGTCAGGCAGTGGAGGAGGGAAGGAGGGGAAGAGGCCAAAATTTGGCAGTGGCAGCTGCTGCAGTGCCGGTTGCTTGCCAAAAAATCCCAGGCCTGTGAGGTGGGGCAGGAGGCAGCAGAGACGGCCCTGTCCATGGTGCTGACCGGCCTGCTCAGCGGGCCGTGGCTCCTGTGAGGGCACACCGGACACCCTCCCCTTATTCTTAGCTTCTGGCTTTGCTCCTCTTCTCTGGTGTCCCTTGAGCCCCAGGGGACGTCGTCCTAGTGGCCCTGACCTAGAGGTGCCCGCTGTTCGCTCTTTGTCTCTTTTTTGCTGTAGGTGATTTCCCTGCTCTGTAGAGTGAGGTAGTGTCCCTGCCAGGAAGGACCACTGCTGCTTGGAGGAATTGAGTGACAAATGCCCAGAGCAGTTCTTGGCTCACTTGTAGTAGATGCTTAACTCTGGCTTCCTCGAGCCTTCACCCGCCCCTTCCCGCCACTGGGCCCAAGATAAGCCTGGGCTTCCAGGCATTTCTTTCCCAGGCCTTCCTGCCCAGAGGTCATCTCTTGGCTCTTGCATTTCCTCCCCCCTCCAGGTCTGCTCTCGTCCCCCCTCCTTTAATCCTCAGGTAGGTAGGGAGGATCAGGGTTAATCCAGGGGGTAACAGCTGTTCCTACTTCTGAGCACCTAATTGCTGAGAGGGTGGAGATGGGACTTAAGGCCTCGCATAGCAGTCCTGGGCTTGGGGCCCTTCCTGGGCCTCCCCCATAGCCCAGGGTCCCATCGGTCCCATCCCCATGGTGGCTACTGGGCAGGCTCTCTGGGCCACTCCCCCTCTCCCAGATTCCTGCCTTTTGTTTTTAACCAGCTGCCTCTCCCCTCACATCTCTCCCTGCTTCCAGTCACATGCCCCAGAACCACTGCACCACGGGTCTCAAGTTCTCTTTTCCCTGAAATCATCCCTGGGAGAGTGGGCTGCCACATGCCTTCCAGGCCAGTCTGCTCCGCCCCGCCCACTGTCCTCCCCTGACCGCTACCCCGGGTCCCCCCCACACCCAGCAGTTCTTCACATTTGGCTCCAGCTCTTTCTCTACCAAGTACCTCCAGCTGACTTTGCTTTCAGGGTCCCCCCCCCCAGCTGGGCAAGCTCCCCAGGACCTCCCACCCCACCTCAGACCTATGCCAGGACTACAGGGCTTGAGAGAAGGCGCCACTGTGCTGACGCAAGAAGAAAAATGCAATGCTGCATATTCACGCGCTTCTCGTTTTTGTTTACTCACGGAGTATGGAGAACTTTCTCTGCTCTCGGCACCTTTTGCTCAGCATTTTTCTCCTCAGTGCCTGGCTGTCCCTGAAAGAAGTAGGAGATAGGGCCACATTCGGGTGGACCGGGTGGACCGAGCAGCACTGACAGCATGTGCACCCTGCCAGCAGGGCCTGTTTGTGATTCCCCCAAATCTTCCAGAGACAGAGGGCTGAGAGTGAGGGCTTCCCTTGGTTATTCCTGGGCCTACTCTCTCCATGACTCAGTTTCCTCATCTGTACAGGGGGATGAAATCCATGCCCCTACGTGTGTGTGTGTGTGTGTGTGTGTGTGTGTGTGTGTATGTGTGTTACTGGGGATTGAACCCCAGGGGTGTTCTACCTCTCAGTTACCCACCGAGCCCTTTTTATTTCTTGAAACAGGATCTCATTAAGTTGCTGAGGGTCTCTCTAAATTGATGAGACTGGCCTCAAACCTGTGATCCTTCTGTCTCAGCCTCCCAAGTACTGGGATTATGGGTGTGCACCACCACACCCAGCCCCATGCCTATTTTTTAACTTTCTTTTT
>PVJS01061109.1:0-2500 GCA_004027185.1 Glis glis | reverse complement strand
TCTGGGGACCCTCCCCACCTGCACCCCGGTGGGGACAGGGTTCTGGGGCCTGTGGGTGGGGGTTGGGAGCCAGGGGCCCCTTGCCCTGATAGCCCCAGGACTGACAGATGGACTCAGAAGGGGGAGGGGGCGTCTTCCCTCAGGGTCTGAGGACAGGACCAGGTGACCAGAAGGCAAGGGAGAGAGGGGACCTCCTCTCCCCACAGTGCCCAAGCTGGAGAGCCCCTTCCTGCACACCCCTGTGCTGTGAAGGAAAGAGGAAGGGAACACACCTCCCCGCTGCGGAGGGCAGGAAGGCCTGTAGGGAGACGACAGGGACTCAAGGGGACCAGGAGTTGAGGACATGGGGGTGGCCCCGCTGCCAAGGACATCCCAGCTCCTGTGCTGCAAACCCCTCTCTGCTCCCCATCATCTGGGAGGGAGAGGACACCCTAACTCCCCCCACCTCCATGGGCCTCCTGAGGGGTTGGTTGCCCCCCGCCACTCCTTTCCAGGGAGACTAGCCTGAGGAATCTTATTTATTTTATTTATTCGTCCAAATTCAATCTGTTGGGGTGGGGGAGGGAGGTGGCTGCTCCCCCCACCCCCAGCCTTTCCAGTGCTGAGCAACCCCGGGGGCAGGTGAGGGGCGCCCAGTCCCTTCCCAGTAGGCTGCACATCTTGCCCTCGGGCCCTGGCATGTCCCTGGTGCTACAGACCTCTCAAGGCTTCCTCCACTCTGGGGTCGGGGGACCCTGGGAGGTGCTTTACAGACTGCTAATAAAGACGATCTGCGATCTGCGTGAACGCCACCCAGGCCTCTTTGCCCAGTTCTTTGGTGCGGGGAAGGGAGGAGATGGAGATCTGGGGTGCTGGAGCTGGATGACCAGGAGAGGGGGCAGGAACCCCCACACACACCTGGCTAGTCACTGAGCAGTCAGAAAAGGTCAGGACTTTTATTTATCAGCAGGAAAGGAGGGTGGATTGGGGGGCTCAGGTTGCATCCAGGGCCTTTGTCGGGCTCTTTAGGCCCCTTTCTGGCAGCTCCTATGGGGAATGGAGATGGGGGGGGGTCACACGTTTTATCTCTCCCCTAGGACTTGGGTCCTCCCACTTCTCCCAAGGAAGGTGGAGGGGCCAGGGGCAGGGGTAGGCCTCACATGTGGGTGCAGAACTGGAAAAGGAGGAAGAAGAAAGCCACCACCAGGGTGCCCACCAGGATGTGATGGAAGAGCCCAGGGCCGGAACCTGCGGGACCAGGAGGGTCAGGGGCAGCTCTCCTCCCGGCCCTGGTGAGGAGGGAGGCCGCATCCCAAGCTGGGTCATACCTGTGTTAACAAAGACCACAGGTCTCTCTCCAATAAACTGGGCCACTGCCAGAAGGCTGGCTTGGTCCGAGTCTGGGTAATCAAAGAAGTCAGGTCTGTCTAGGAAGAGGGCAGACTCTGCTCCCTGGGCTGCAGCCTTGGCATGCTCTGGCCTGGGTGCTAGGACCCAAAGCAAAGTCTGTGGCAACAGCTAAGCAGACCCCTTCCCCACCCTGAGAGGCAGAGGCTGACTCCGGGCCTGTTGATTTTATTCCCAGGATCAGCTGAGCTCCTCTAAGAGGCCCATGCTGGCTGGGATAGGGAGGAGGGGAGAGGAGGGTGGAGGGAAAGAGAAAGGCCAGGGCTGGGGTCCTGTCCCTGGGGGCATCGTCCCTCATCTCCCACCTGTTTCCTTCCCACCACTCCCGAGTCAACCTCCCACCTGCTTCTATGGCCCCAGGTCCAGCTAGCCACAGCCACACGGGCACCCACTGCCACGGCCTCATGACCCCCTGCTGCTTTTATGGGGGTGGAGGCTCTATGATGTCACAGCCCAGAGCCATTCTGATGGCACAGTCTGGAGTGAGAGGAGAAAGTGCTTGGAGCGGATGCCTGACCTCCCCCTCCCCAACCCCTGCAGCAGAAGGGGAGAGGTGGAAGCCAGTCTTCATCCTTTGGTGTTTTTTTGTTTTGTTTTGTTTTTTGCGGTACTGGGGATTAAACCCAGGGGCACTCTACCTCCGAGCTACACCAACAGCCCTATTTTTTATTCTTTATTTTGAAACAGGGTCTCACTAAGTTGTGGAGGCGTCACTAAGTAGCTGAGGCTGGCTGCGAACCCGGATCCTCCGGTCTCAGCCTCCCAAGTACTGGGATTATAAGCGTGCGCCACCACACCCAGCTAGTCTTCATCCTTTGGGATGGTGCTGATAACAGCAGGGGCCTAACGTGCTCTAGGCCCTGGGTTAACTCCCCAGCACCACACACACACACACACACACACACACACACACACACACACACAAAATAAATACATAGCCGGGCGTGGTGGCAGACGCTTGTAATCCCAGTACTCGGGAGGCTGAGACAGGAGGATTGCAGGTTGAAGGCCAGCCTCAGCTACTTAGTGAGGCCCTCTGCAACTTAGTGAGACCCTTTTTCAAAATAAAGAATAAAAAATAGGGCTGGGGGTGTAGCTCGGAGGTAGAATGTCC
>PVJS01061108.1:0-11061 GCA_004027185.1 Glis glis | reverse complement strand
AGCAGGGTCTCACTAAATTGCAAGGACCTCACTAAGTTCCTGAGGCTGGCTGTGATCCTCCTGTCTCCACGTCCCAAGTACTGGGATTACAAGCATGTACCACCACACCTAGCTGAGACCCTGTTTCAAAATAAAAAAAAAAAAAATAAGGCTAGGGGTGTAGTTCAAAGATAGAACACCCCTGGTTTAATCCCCCATACCACAGCACACACACACAAACACAAAAACCAAATGAAGAGCTGGGCGTGGTGGCGCAGTTTGTAATCCCAGTACTTGAGAGGCGGAGACCGGAGGATCTGGGTTCGTGGCCAGCCTTAGCTACTTAGTGAGGCCCTCCGCAACTTCGTGAGACCCGGTTTCAAAATAAAGGATAAAAAATAGGGCCGGGGGTGTAGCTCGGAGGTATAATGCCCCTGAGTTCAATCCCCGGTACCGCAAAAAATAAATAAATAAATAAAAAACCAAATGAAGCAGGGTGTGGTGGTGCACACCTGTAATCCCAGTACTTCAGAGGCTGAGACAGGAGGATTGCACATTCAAGATCAGCCTTAGCAATTTAGGCCCTCAGCAAACTAGTGAGACAACAGTTTTCAAAATAAAAAATAGGGCTGGGATTATAGCTCAGAGGTAAAATCCCCCTAGGTTCAATTCCTAGTACAAAAAAAAAAAAAAATGGAGTGGTGAGACAGAGGGGGAAGTGTAGCTCAGTGGTAGAGTACTTGCCAAACATGCTCAAGGCCCTGGGTTTGATCCCCAGGACTGCAAAAAACAAAAGCAAATGTACTACGTGATCCTTGATTAGATCCCCCCTTTTTTTCCTTTTTTGGTGCTGGGGATTGAACCCAGGGGTGTTTTACCTCTAAGCTACATTCCCAGCCCTATTTTATTTTTTATTTTAAACAGGGTTTGTGCTGAGCATGGTGGTGCATGCTTGTAATCCCAGGAATTTGGGAGGCTGAAACAGGAATACTGCAGGTTGAGGACAACCTCAGCAATATAGTGAGACTCTCATCCAACCTAGCAAGACCCTGTTTCCAAATAAAAATAAAATAGGGCTGGGGGTGTAGCTCAGAGGTAGAATCCCCAGTTCAAAAAAAAAATCCAGTTCCACTGGGGTTCAATCCCCAGTGCCAAAAAAAAAAAAAAAAAAACAGGGTTTGTTAAGTTACCATGCACTGGCCTCAACCTGTGATTCTCCTGTCTCCGCTTCCCAAGTACTAGGATTACAGACGTGCGTGGGCCACCATGCCCAAATTGGATCCTGCTTTTTTTTTTCCGGGTACTGGGGATTGAACCCAGGGGCATTCTATCTCCAAGCTACATCCCCAGCCCTATTTTCCATTCTTTATTTTGAAACAGGGTCTCACTAAATTGCACAGGGCCTAAGTAGCTGAGGATGGCCACGAACCTGTGATCCTCCTGTCTCAGCCTCCTAAGTACTGGGATTATAAGCGTGCGCCACAACTGGCAGGACCCTGCTTTTAAACAATTTTTTTAAAGTTATTAAAGAATTGAGGGCAGCCAGAAAAACTAGAAAATAACACGATACTGAAGAATTACCTTTAATTCTTTTTAGCTCTGACAATGGCATTATGGCTAGATATTAATATATTAGGATATGTGCTATGAGGGAAGTGTCATGATATTCAGAAACCTACTTCAAAATAATTCAGCAAAAATACACACACACTAAAGCAACATATGGCAAGATGTTAATTACTGAACCCACGTGTTAGCTATCTAGGCAAGTACTGTTTTATCCTCTGAATTTTTCTATGTGTTTGAAATTTCTCATAATAAAAACTGTAAGAAAAGCCAGGCATGATGGTGCAGGCTTGTAATCCCAGTACTTGGGAGGCTGAGACAGGAGGATCACAGGTTTGCAGCTAGCCTCAGCTGGAGATGTAGATCGGAGGTTGAAGTCCCTGGATTCAATCCCCAGTACTGCGTAAAAAAAAAAAAAAAAAAAAAAAAAAAAAAAAAAAAAAAAAAAAAAAAAAAAAAAAAAAAAAAAAAAAAAAAAAAAAAACCTACTATAGGGATAGGCGTGGTGGCACACACCTGTAATCCCAGTATTCAGGAGGCTGAGACAGGAGGATCACAGGTTTGAGGACAACCTCAGCAATATAGTGAGACTCTGAGCAACCTAGCAAGACCCTGTTTCAAAAACAAAAAATAAAAAGGGCTGGGAAGTTTGGAAGTAGAATGCCCCTGTGTTCAATCCCCAGTACCACAAAGGAAAAAAAAAAAAAACTACTATTGGCTGGGGCGTGGAGGCTCATGCCTGTAATCCCAGGAGGCTGAGGCAGGAGGATCCAGGACCCCAAGTTCACAGCCAGCTGGGGCAATTTAAAAAGACGCTGTCTCAAAATAAAAAAGGACTGGGGATATAGCTTGACAGTAGAGTATCCCTGGGTTCAATTCCAGGTACCACAAAAATAAGTAAACAAATGAGGAAATTTAAAACTACTATAAAAGTAATTTAATGAATTAAATTTTGCCGGGCGTGGTGGCACACGCTTATAATCCCAGTACTTGGGAGGTGCAGACCGGAGGATCCGGGTTCGCGGCCAGCCTCAGCTACTTGGTAAGGCCCTCCGCAACTTCGTGAGACCTGGTTTCAAAATAAAGGATAGCCGGGCATGGTGGCGCACGCTTGTAATCCCAGCACTTGGGAGGCTGAGACAGGAGTATCGCAGGTTTGTGGCCAGCCTCAGCTACTCAGTGAGGCCCTCCGCAACTTAGTGAGACTCTGTTTCCAAATAAAGAATAAAAAATAGGGCTGGGGGTGTAGCTCAAAGGTAGAATGCCCCTGGGTTCAATCCCCAGTACCACAAAAAAAAAAGGATAAAAAATAGGGCCGGGGGTGTAGCTCAGAGGTAAAATGCCCCTGGGTTCAATCCTTAGTACCGAAAAAAAAATTAATTAAATTTTGTTGCAGAATACAAAAGAATCAGACAAACTGCTTTATGTGTGTGTGTGCACTTGCATGCGAACAGCTGAAAGAGGACATTTTAAAACTATCATTTTCAAAAGCACCAAAAAAAGACTTAGATTTACTGAGAGATAAATATAACAAAACACATGCAAGACTGAAAACTTGAAACATCTGTAGAACTAATACAGAGATAGGCCATGTTCACAGATTAGAAGGCTCAATATTGTTATGATAACAATTCTCCTCACATTCATTTATGGATTTAATGTAATCTCAATTAACCCAGCACTTCTTAAACAGAAACTAACAACATGCTTTCAAAACATATATGGAAGCAAAGCCTAGAATAATAAAAACAATCTTGAGAAAAGAACAAAAGATGGAAGATTCATACTACTAAGACTCACTATAAAGTTACACTAATCAAGACAATATGATATTGGCAGAAGAATAGAAAAATAAATCAATGGATGAGAATAGAGTCCAGATGTAGACCCATACTTACAAGGTCAATTTATTTTTGTCAAAGCAATGAAGCATTCACAAAAACTGTACTGGAACAAATGACTACACAATGGAACAACAAACTTTCATTCCCTTCCTTATATTGTACATAAAAAAATAACATGAGATGGGCGTGGTGGCGCACGCTTGTAATCCCAGTACTTGGGAGGCTCAGACCAGAGGATCTGGGTTCGCAGCCAGCCTCAACTACTTAGTGAGGCCCTCCACAACTTTGTGAGACCCTGTTTCAAAATAAAGAAAAAAAAATAGGGCTGGGGGTGTAGCCCGGAGGTACAATGTCCCTGGGTTCAATCCCCAGTACCGCAAAAAAAAAAAAGTGAAATGTATCAAACACCTGATTGTAAAAAGCTTAAAACTATAAAGCTTTCAGAAGAAAACAGTAAATCTTCATGATCTCCTTGGAGTAAACGAAGATTTTAGGCAAGAACCATGAAACACTGATATAAATTTTAAGAATAAACTGGAAAAAAATTGAACTTCATGAAAACTAAACTTTTGGTTATGAAGACCCTGTTTAGAACATGACTATCTGGGCATGGTGGCACACGCTTGTAATCCCAGTACGTGGGAGGCTGAGACAGGAGGATCACAGGTTCGATCAAGGACAGCCTCAGCAGTAGTGAGACTCTAATCAACCTAGTGAGATCCTGTTCAAAATAAAAATTAAAAAAAATAGGGCTGGGGGTGGAGCTCAGAGGCAGAATGCTCCTGAATTCAATCCCCAGTACCCCCCCACACACACACACAAAATAGAACATGATTAGGCAAGCCACAAACTGAGAGGGGAAATACGCATAAATCATGTCTGTGCACAAAGGACTTATCCAGAATGAATAACACCTACAACTCAACAACAAAAAGACAAATACCCCAATTAAAAATGAGAAAAATGTTGAACAGATGAGTCAAAAAGCAGATAAACAAATGGTTACTGACAAATGGTCAATAACCAATGAAAATGTGTTCAATAGTGCTGGTCATTCGGGAAAGGCAAATCAAAATGATGCTGAGATACCCTACCAGCCCACTAGAATGCCTAAAAGTTTTAAAACTGACAACACTAAATGTTGGTTAGGATGCAGAATAATCAAAATTGTAATACACTGTTGGTGGGAATATAAAAGTACTTTGGAAATTAGTCTGGCACGCATCTCATAGAGTTAAATATACAACTACCCTATGACCCTACAAATTCCCTCCTAAGAATTTACCCAAAATAAAATCTTATGATCACAAAAAGACTCCTACAAGAACACTTTCAGCAGAGTTATTTACAACAGATAAAAGCTGGAAACTACAAAGACTGGTAGTAAAGTATTTAATAATGGAATAATATTCAGCAATAAAAAAGAATAAATTACTGATAGTCAATATGATGTCCTCAGAAATATTATGCTAAATGAAATAAGCTAGTCATAAAATATACTTGTATACTTCCATCTACATAAAGTTCTACAAAAGGGCTGGGGCGTAGCACAGTGGTAAAGCATGTGGTTAGCATACACTAGACCCTGGATTCAATTCCCAGCACCAAAAAATAAAAAAAAAAAGGTTCCAGAACCTTGTAGGGGGTAGGGATTGAATGGAATGGAAGAAATTTTTGTCTACTAAAAGGATCTGCTAAGGCCGGGCGTGGTGGCGCACGCTTGTAATCCCAGTACTTTGGGAGGCGGAGACCGGAGGATCCGGGTTCGCGGCCAGCCTCAGCTCTCTCTCTCTCTCTCTCTCTCCGTCTCTCTCTCTCTCTCTACCTAGTGAGGCCCTCCGCAACTTCTTGAGATCCGGTTTCAAAATAAAGTATAAAAAAGTAGGGCCGGGGGTATAGCGCAGAGGTAGAACGCCCCTGGGTTCAATCCCTGGTACCGCAAAAAAAAAAAAAAAGGACCTGCTATCATTAGTGTTAGAGCAACACCAACAGCAATGAGCTCACCTAGTACCCAGGTCTTAGTCTCAAAATACCACTTCCCACTAAAAGAAGCCAGAGCTTCCTGAAGAAATAGTTGATTCCAGGGCTGAGGCAGAGATAATAGATAAGCCTAGAACATTTTGTTCCAGGATAATCAATAAAAAATGAAGTAATCAAATAATGTTGGAAGACATGTTAAAAAGACACAGAAGCCACCTTGATATGGGCTCCAATTGGCTAAGTCAGGGACAATTTGAGATCCAAAGTAAATGACAGTAACAGCTTATAATCCATCAAATAAAACATGAAGTAAACAAATCAAAGAACTGGAAGTTAGACGAAAAATTGATAGGGTGCAATGAGATCAGAGCACCACTTTTGTGATAGTCCCACAAAAGATATATAACCTGAAATAAACAATAAGCAAACATCCCACAATCTGAATTTGAGATATTATAGAAAATAACTGGCCTGTAATCTTTGAAATTGTCAAGGTTATGAAAACAATGATAACTGTTCCACTCTGAAGGAGACAAAAGAGACACTGTAAGTGAATGCAAACCTGGTTTCTAATCTAGAGGTCACCAGGGGTTGGAGGGTGAGGCAAATGTTGCTTATCTGGTACAGAGTTTCTGTTTGGGGTGATGAAAGTTTTGGAAATAGTGGTGACTGGTGGAACATTGGGAATGTAATTAATGTCACCTAGTTATACACTTAAAAATTGGTAACATGAAGCTGGGCGTGGTGACACACGCCTGTAATCCCAGTACTTGGGAGGCTGAGAAAAGAGGATCGCAGGTTCAAAGTCAGTCTCAGCAACATAGCGAGGCTCTCAGAAACCTAGTGAGACTCTGTTTCCACATAAAGAAATGAGAGCCGGGCGTGGTGGCGCACGCTTGTAATCCCAGTACTTGGGAGGCTGAGTCAGGAGGATCTCAGGTTCTCAGCCAGTCTCAGCAACTTAGTGAGACCCTGTTTCAAAACAAAAATAATAAAATAGGGCTGGGGGTGTAGCTTGGAGGTAGAATGTCCCTGGGTTCAATTCCCAGTACCAAAAAATTTTTTTAAATAAAATAAAGAAATAAGCCGGGCATGGTGGCGCATGCTTGTATTCCCAGTATTTGGGAGACTGAGACAGGAGGATCCACGTTCAGCTGAGGAGGATCCAGCCTCAGCTACTTAGTGAGGCCTCCTCAACTTAGAACCAGTTTCAAAATAAAGAATAAAAATAGGGCTGGGGGTGTAGCCCGGAGGTAGAATGCCCCTGGGTTCAATCCCAGGTACTGCAAAAAAAAAAAAAAATGGACTGGGGGCATAGCTTGGAGGTAGAATACCTCTGGGTTCAATCCCCAGTATAAAAAAAAAAATTGGTAAAATGAGCCAGGCGTGGTGGCACATGCTTGTAATCCCAGTACTTGGGAGGCTGAGATAGGAGGGTCACAGATTCAAGGCCAGCCTCAGCAACTTAGCAAGACCCTCAGCAATTTGGCAAGATCCTGTTTCAAAACTTAAAAACACAAAAAGGGCTGGGGGTATAGCTTGAAGGTAGAATGCCCCTGGGTTCAATCCCTAGTACATAAAAAAAAAAAAGAGTTCAGTCATCCCCTGTGCGTAGCACTATGCCTGTCACATAGCAGGTCTCAATAACCCATTGTCCAGAGAAGGTGGGATCAGGATGACTAAAGGGAAAGAGAGGGAAGAAGGTTGGTTTAATAGAAGGAAGGTACTGCTACTGATTGTAAGGTGAGAATGGCCAAATATATAAGAACTTGAGTTAGGTAAACTGGCTTTTGATATAGGAAAAGAAATTATATAACAAAAATTTTCCATAGTTTTCTTGCATACTATGAATGAAAAAAGAAAAATAGAAGATATCCCATTTACAATACCAACAAAATAGATGAAATACCGAGGGATAAACTTAGTGTCTATCTATAAATAAAAATGTTAAAACTCAGCCAGGAGTGGTGGCACATGCCTATAATCCTAGTATCTGGAAGACTGAGACAGGAGGATCGAAGGTTTGAGGTCAACCTCAACAATTTAGTGAAACTCTCAACAACCTAGCAAGACCCTGTTTCAAAATATAAAAATAAAAAAAGGGGCTGGGGATGTAGCTCAGAGGTAGAAAGCCTCTGGGTTCAATCTCCAGTACCCCAATAAAAAAAAGAGCAGAATTGGCAACTTTTTTTTTGCGGTACCGGGGACTGAACCCAGGGGCGTTCTACCTCCATGCTACACTCCCGGCCCTATTTTTTATACTTTATTTTGAAACCGGGTCTCACGAAGTTGCGGAGGGCCTCACTAAGTAGAAAGAAAGAGAAACAGGGAGAGGGAGAGAGAGAGAGAGCGCTGAGGCTGGCCGCAAACCCAGATCCTCCGGTCTCCGCCTCCCAAAGTACTGGGATTACAAGCGTGCGCCACCACGCCCGGCCCAGAATTGGCAATTTAATGGGACCTGTTTCAATAAGTAAAAAGAGCTGGGGAAGCAGCTCAGTGGTAGAGCGCTCCTGGGTCCAATCCTCAGCATCAGAAAAATAGATGAATAAAAAATAAAATCCCTAATATTACCTCATACAAAAAAAAAAAAGGCATGGTGGTACATGCCCATAATCCCAATAATTGGAAGCTGAAATAGGAGGATCACAAGTTCAAGGCCAGCCTCAGCCACTTAGCAAGACCCTCAGCAACCTAGAAAGACCCTGTTTCAAAATAAGAAATAAAAAGAGCTGAGGATGTATCTTGGAGGTAGAATGCCCCTGGTTTCAATCCCCAGTACTGCCACCCCCCCGGCCACCAAAAAAAGATGTTTGCCAGGGTCTAGAAGGAGCAAGAAATAGGGAGTTGTTTAATGGGTACAGAGTTTCAGTTTTCCTGAGATGAAAAAGTTCTGGAGAGCCACCACACAACAATGTGAATATTCCTTTCTTTGTTTTTGTTTTTTGTTTTTTTGCAGTACTGGGGATTGAATCCAGGGAAATTCTACTGCCGAGCTACACCCCCCAGCCCTATTTTTTTTATTCTTTATTTTGAAACAGGGTCTCATTAAGTTGCGGAGGGCCTCACTAAGTAGCTGAGGCTGGCTGCGAACCTGCGATCCTCCTATCTCAGCCTCCCAACAATGTGAATATTCTTAATGCTACCTACCTGTATGGTTAAAAATGGTAAAGCTTAGCCAGGTATGGTGGCAGAAACCTGTAATCCCAGGCTGAGATAGGACTGGCGTAGGTTTGAGGCCAGTAGTGGTAACTTAGCAAGACCTTGTTTCAAGTCCCTAGTACCAAGGGGGAAAAAAAAGAAACTTTCACAGTTTATCTTTTGTGTGTGTGTGTTAGTTACTAGGGATTGAACCCAAAGGCATTCTACCTCCAAGCCACGCCCCCAGCCATATTTATTTTTATTTTGAAACAGTCTTGCTAGGTTGATGAGTCTCACTACTTGCTGAGGTTGTCCTTGAACCTGTGATCCTCCTGTCTCAGCCTCCCAAGTACTGGGACCATGCACCACCATGCCCGGCTCTTTCAAACTGTTTTCTAAAGTAGTTACATCATTTTACATTCACACCAGCTATCTATGAATATTTTTCTCCACATTCCCACCAATACTTGTTATTGTCTATTAGTTTTATAGGCAAAAAAGTGAAGGTAAATTTTTTTTAAGAAGCTGAAGCCAGGCGTGGTGGCACATGCCTATAATTCCAGTACTTGGGGAGGCTGAGACAGAAGGATCACAGGTTCAAGGACAGCCTCAGCAACTTAGTGAGACCCTGTTTCCAAGTAAAATATAAAATAAGGCTGGGGGTGTAGTCCAGAGGTAGAATGCCCTTGGGTTCCATCCTCAGTTTCACACATACACAAAAAAAGCTGAGACCAAATGTAGAATCCCCCTGGATTCAACCCAGTACCACAAAAAAGAAAGAAGCTGAGAATACACACTGAGAATACATTTAATATATGGGAAAAATGTGACTTTTTGCCACATTTTTCCCATATATTAAATTCTGCCATCTCTCAAATATCTACTCACTCCATGATATAAATCAAGACTGTATAAAACCTGAATATGATCAATAAATGAATAAAACTACATTTACATAAATAACTGTTCTTATATAAAATTCTACTTCAAATTTTAAACAAAAAAAAAAAACACTTCGAAATGGCATACATACCTAATTTTAGTTCAATTGCTGTGTTGGTATTACATTTGTACTCTGCCAGTTTCTTTTCCACTGCACTCTTGTATTCCACCAAAAACTTCTCCATAGCACCAAATCCTAAAAAAAAAAAAAAAAAGGTTTTTAAAAGGTCTGGTTGGAAGTGATTTAAAAGTCAAACCTACCCTGGTATGGTGGCACATACCTGTAATACCAGTACAGTACTTGGGAGGCTGAGACAGGAGGATCACAGCTTTGAGGCCAGTCTCAGCAACTTAGTGAGACCCTCAGCAACTTCATGAGACCCTGTCTCCAAATAAAAAACAAAATAGGGCTGAGGGTATTATAGCTCAGAGGCAGAATGCCCCTGAGTTCAATTCCCAGTAACCACAACAAAGTCAAACCTACAAGTAGGGTTCTCATTTGAAGTGGGAAAAAGGAATCAATGCATGCCTATAATTCCAGCAACTTGAGAGGCTGAGGCAGGATTGCAAGTTCGAGGCCAGCCTGGACAACTTAGTGACACCCTGCCTCAAAATAAAATTTTAAAAAAGGGTTAGCGGAGCCAGGTGTGGTGGTGCATGCCTGTAATACCAGTACTTGGGAGGCTGAGACAGAAGGATCGCAGGTGTGAGGACAGCCTCAGCAAGTAGTGAGACTCTCATCAACCTAGTGAGACTCTGTTCCAAATAAGAAATAAATGGGGCTGGGGGTATAGCTTGAAGGTAGAATGCCTCTGGGTTGAATCTCCAGTACCGCAAAAAAAAAAAAAGAATAAAAGAAATAGGGCTGGGGGTGGAATGCCCTTGGGTTCAATCCCCAGTACCATAAAAAGAAGAAAGAAAGAAAGTCTCTGGATTCAATCCCCAGTTCAATCAACCACACACACAAAAAAAAGGTTAGCAGTATAGCTCAGTGGTAGAGCACTTGCCTACCATGTGTAAAGCCCTGGGTTCATCACCAGTATCAGACACACACAAAAAAAGTACAGGTCATTCTCCATATACTCCTCAATACATATACTGAGAATGACAGCCTCATTACAAAACAGAAAGAAAAAATAATATTGAAATAGAGGCTGATGAACAAGGCATGTTTTACATAAATGAGTAAGCCCCAAAATTAACATAACATACTACTAACATTTCCTAACATTTAATATTAATACAAGTTACCTACTAGGATTTATATGTAAGTAGCCTTTTAAAAAAGAAATACAGAGCCGGGTGTGGTGGTGCATGCTTGTAATCCCAGTACTTTGGGAGGCGGAGACCGGAGGATCCAGGTTCGCAGCCAGCCTCAGCTCTCATTCTCTCTCCCTGTCTCTCTCTCTACGTAGTGAGGCCCTCCGCAACTTCGTAAGACCCGGTTTCAAAATAAAGTATAAAAAATAGGGCCGGGGGTGTAGTGCAGAGGTAGAACGCCCCGCGTTCAATCCCCGGTACTACAAAAAAAAAAAAGAAGAAATACAGAAGCCGGGCTTGGTGGCGCACGCTTGTAATCCTAGTACTTGGGAGGCTGAGACCGGAGGATCCG
>PVJS01061107.1:0-10000 GCA_004027185.1 Glis glis | reverse complement strand
TGCACCTGGTGGCAAACATCTGTAATCCCCAAACTTGGGATGATGAGACAGGAGGATCTCAGGTTTGAGGGCAGCCTCAGCAATTTAGTGAGACTCTCAGCAACCTGTTTAAAAAAAAAAAAAAGGCTCAGAGGTTGAATGCCTCGGGGTTCAATCTCCAGTACCACAAAAGAAAAAAAAAAAAGAACAATTTTTATTGCTTGAGGATAGAGGCTCTGACTGGATAAACTCAAGGCCGGGAGTCCAGGCTCTGTCTCAGAGCCTCCACCTTTCCAGATCTCTTCTCATTGGACTCATTTATCACCTTGGTTAAAATCCAGGGAAAGAAGGGAACAATCAGCAGCTTGTTCTACCAGGGTAGAACTTGGCAGACACTCCTGGAATTGCTGTTACTACCTTTTCCATTCCAAGGCAATTCATAAATGTCTAAATTTCCATGGCACATTGTGGAGACTGCATGAGGAAGAAAGAAAAAATAACCCTTCTACCTATAGACAAAAAGTGGTGCTGGAGCGGGGCGTGCTGGTGCACGCCTGTAATTTTAGTACTTGGGAGGCTGAGACAGAGGAGGATTACAGGTGTGAAGTCCACCTCAGCAACTTAGTGAAATCCTGTTTTAAATAAAAAAATAAAATAGGGTTTGGGGTGTAGCTCAGAGGTAGAATGCCCCTGTGTTCAGTACACACACACACACACACACACACACACACACACACACGTGCTAGGAGGCATTGCTGGGAAGTTTAACAAAGGCTCAAAGGCCTTCGACAATGACTCTCCGTAGTGATATAGGACAGGCATTGCCAGGGCCTCTCCATCTGGTTTTGCACAGCAATCAATCTAAGAATTTTACATCTTTAAATAGTTGAAACCGGGTGTGGTGGTGCATGCCTGTAATCCTAGTACTTGGGAGGCTGAAACAGGAGTATCACAGATTGGAAGCCAGCCTCAGCAATTTAACAAGACCCCGGTTTCCAAATAAAAAATAAAAAAATAATTTGGGGGTGTAGCTCAGAGGTAGAATGCCCCTGAGTTCAATCCCCATTACCATAAAAAAGGTCCATGACACATGAAAATGATATGATACTCAAATTTAGCATCCCTAAATAAACTTTTTTGGAACATAGCAGTGCTCCCTCATTTACATATTATCAGTGGTTGCTTTTGTGCTATAGTGGCAGAGTTGAGTATTTGTGACATGACCATGTGGCCTACGGTGGTCACTATCTGGCCCCCCTCTTTTTTATTTTGTACTGGGGTTGAACTCAGGGGCATTCTACCTCTGAGCTACATCCTAGCCCCCCCCACCTTTTTTTTTAGTTTGAAACAGGGTCTCGCTAAGTTGCTGAGGGCTTTGCTAAATTGCTGAGGCTGTCCTCGAACCTATAATCCTCCTGTCTCAGCCTCCCAAGTACTGGGATTACAGGTGTGCACCACCACACTCGGCACCATCTGGCCTCTTATAAAAAAAAGTTTGCCATCTCTTGTTCTATGAATAAGTCTATATCTGGGCAAGGTTGGGGGAGGTTGATAGCCAGGCTTGAACTCTCAGGAAGGAGACTCGGGAGTTTCCTTGGGAGAGATTGACCAAGAAACAAGATTACAAATACCAACAGCCAGGATTCCTGTTTCCACCAGGTCATTTCAGGGAAGTTCATAGTGGACAAAGCCTGCCCACACCCAGAGCTTTCCTGTCGGCTTCCTGAAACCCCACATTCACATGTGAATGGACAGACCAGATATTAGAGGAAAGCCCTTATCTATTTTTTTTTTTTTTGGTACTGGGGATTGAACCCAGGGGCATTCTACTTCTGAGCTACATCCCCAGTCCTATTATTTATTTATTTGTTTGTTTGTTTGTTTATTTTTGTGGTGCTGGGGATTGAATCCAGAGGCATTCTACCTCCGAGTTATACTCCTAGCCTTATTTTATTTTTTATTTGGAAACAGGGTCTCACTAAGTTGATGTGAGCCTCACTGAGTGGCTGAGGCTGGCTTCAAACCTGCAGTCCTCCTGTGTCAGCCTCCCAAGTATTGGGATTACAGGCATGCACCATCACACCTGGCCCAATATTTATTTATTTGCTAATTTTTTGTGGTACTGGGGATTGAACACAGGGGTGTTCTACCTCTGAGTTACAACCTTAACCCTTTTGATTTTTTATTATTTTTTAATTTTTGTGGTACTGGGGACTGAATCCCGAGCCATTCTACCTCTAAGCTACACCCCCAACCATATTTTATTTTTATTTTGAAACAGAGTCTTGCTAGGTTGATGAGAGTTTCACTACTTGCTGAGGCTGTCCTCGAACCTGCTATCCTCCTGTCTCAGCCTTCCAAGAATTGGGATTACAGGCGTGTACCACCACACCCGGCTTATTTTTTATTTTGAAACAGGGTCTCACTAAGTTGCTAGGGGTCTTGCTAAATTGCTGAAGTTGGCCTTAATTAAATCTGCGATTCTCTGGTCTCAGCCTCCCAAGTATTGGGATTACAGGCGTGTGCCACAGCTCCCAGCTCTTATTTTTATTCTTTTTTTTCTACCTCTGAGCTACATCTCAGCCCTATTTTACTTTCTATTTTGAAGCAGGGCCTCACTAAGTTGCGGTGGGCCTCACTAAATTGCTAAGGTTGGCAGTGAATTTGCGATCCTCCTGAAATGCCAGGTTCGTGATCTCACCAAGGACTACCAGGGAGCCTTCCGATGCAATAAACACGAGGGTAGTTTATTCAAGCTCGAGCTCGGGCTCCCAAAGTGCACCAACGCAGTGGTCACGGAGAGAAGCCCCTCACTCCCGGAGAACAAAGCTTTTATCCCCCAGGAGGGCAGCCCATCCCACCCTTACATTGATTGGGTAGTTTAAAGCATAAGCCTGTTGTCATTCCCTGATAGGTTTAATTTTCGCGCCTTAGGTAAGGGTCATTACTAGGGAGACTTTGGCCCTATATGGTGACCTCTGAACTGATTGGTTGGGCCGCAATGCCTCCCTCCCTCAAGAATGTTTAAGATGGGCAGGGGGCTCCCTGGCTCTGGTCAGAGTGACCTCGCCTGATTCTCTGCAAACTCCAGACCCAGGTGTGCTTAGCACCGATTGGCTGTTGCTAGGGGTTACTAGGGACAAGATCAGGTTACAGGGTATGAGGGCAGGTATGGGGGCAGTATGCTATAGAGACCTAACTTCTAGAAAACAGGTACTTAATGCCTATTTTACTTAAAGCTTTAATTAAAGCCTGTTATGGCTTTATTTTGGCTCTTCACTCCCAAGTACTGGGATTACAAGTGTGCACCACAGCGCCAGACTCTTATTTTTTATTCTGAAACAGGGCCTTGCTAAATTGCTGAGGCTGGCCTCAAACCCATCATTCTCCTCATCATCCCAAGTACTAGGATTACAGGCCTGCACCACCATGCCCGGCTGTAAACCCTTGTCTTATGGGGTAGGTGTGTGACTGAGGATTTATGGTTGATCAAGGAAGAGACAGGACCACACAAGAGGCAGTATCATACAACCAGCTTTCTCATGCAGGGTTGAAACAGGAGCACCTGAAAGGGATGTCCTTCTCATCAGGAGACCTTACAGGGACAGTGGCACCAGCCACCACCCTGAAGGTGAAGAAAAGGGAACTCAAGGGATAGGGGAATTAGAGAGGGGCTTATGTGTTTAGGTAACATCACTCCTCAACAAGGTGGGGAGACAGAGAGCTCTGCAGCACAGCAGGTTTGGGGTCTTCATAACCCCAGGGGTTTATCTTATCTGTGGCTGGCAGATGTCAGAGGCAGTTTTGCAGTGGTATGCAAAGCTGGCGGGCTCTAACTGGCTAAAAATATGCTTTTTTGGGCTATATTTAAAACTACTGGATGGTTAGAAGTTGAGCTCACTTCTGGCTGGGGCGTTTTGAGCTTAAGTTCCCAGCCTGCTGTGGGGGGGGGGGAGAAAGAGAAGAGAAAACATGGGGCCCAGCTTTGGGCCATTTATTTATTTATTTATTTATTTATTTATTTATTTTGCAGAACTGGGGATTGAACCCAGGAGCATTCTACCTCCAAGCTCCACCTCCAGCCCTATTTTTTATTCTTTATTTTGAAACAGGGTCTTACTAAGTTGCAGAGGACCTCACTAAGTAGCTGAGGCTGGCTGCGAACTTAGATCTACCTGTCTCAGCCTCCCAAGTACTGGGATTACAAGTGTGCGCCACCACGCCCGGCTCTGGGCCACTTATATAACAGCAGGTCACAAGGAGAAAAAGCCAGGAAACCATGACGATGCAAGCAGAAGAAAACATTTAACAAAAACCACTGCAGTTAATGTCCTTTGAGATTTGAGAAGAAAACATTGAAGGATGCTCTCTATAAGGAGCATTCAGAAGACAAAAGGAATATCTTGGAAATGGAAGATATGAGAGCAAAAGCAAAAAAAAAATTTAGTGGAGGAGTTAAGGAAACATCCAGCAAATAGAAGAAAAAGACAGAGATTAATATGAGCAAAAAAAAAATATATATGAAAATTAGAGAATTAATTCAGGAGAACAATATCTGAATTTTAGGAATTTCAGAAAGGAGAACAGAGTCAGGCGTGGTGGCACAAGCCTATAATCCCAGTACTTGGGAGGCTGAGACAGGAGGATCGAAGGTTTGCAGCCAGCCTCAGCTACTTAGTGACATTCTCAGTAACTTAGTGAGACCCTGTTTCAAAATAAAGAATAAAAAATAGGGCTGGGGGTGTACTCAGAGGTGGAACGCCCCTGGGTTCAATCCCCAGTAAAACAGACACACACACACACACACACACACACACACACACACACACACACACTAAAAGAAAGAGAAGAGGAGAACAGGAAAAATGAAGTGGGCATGGTGGTGCACACCAGTAATCCCATTACTCAGGAGGCTGAAACAGAGGTACTGCAGATTTGAGGCCAGCCTGGCTAATTTAGCAAGGCCCTGTTTCAAAAAATAAAAAGGGCCGGGCGTGGTGGCACACGTTTGTAATCCCAGTACTTGGGAGGCTGAGACAGGAGGACCGCAGGTTTGCGGCCAGCCTCAGCTACTTAGTGAGGCCCTCTACAACTTAGTGAGACCCTGTTTAAAAATAAAAAATAGCCGGGCATGGTGGCACACGCTTGTAATCCCAGTACTTTGGGAGGCGGAGACCGGAGGATCCAGGTTCACGGCCATCCTCAGCTCTCTTTCTCTCTCTGTCTCTCCCTGTCTCTCTCTTTCTCTCTCTCTCTCCCTGTCTCTCTCTCTCTCTCTCTCTCTCTCTCTCTCTCTCTAGTGAGGCGCAACTTCGTGAGACCCGGTTTCAAAATAAAGTATAAAAAAATAGGGCCTGGGGTGTAGTGTGGAAGTAGAATGCCCCTGGGTTTAATCCCTGGTACCGCAAAAAAATAAATAAATAAAAAATAAAAAATAGGGCTGGGGGTGTAGCTCGGAGGTAGAATGCCCCTGGGTTCAATCCCCAGTTCTGCAAAATAAAATAAAATAAAAAGGTAGAATATCTCTGGGTTTAATCCCCAGTCTCACACACACACACAAAAGAAGAGGAAGATGAAGAAGAAGACAAAGAAAGAAGGAGCCGGGCGTGGTGGCGCACGCTTGTAATCCTAGTACTTGGGAGGCTGAGACTGGAGGATCCGGGTTCGCGGCCAGCCTCAGCTACTTAGTGAGGCCCTCCGCAACTTAGTGAGACCCTAAAAAAAAAAAAAAAAGAAGGAAGGAAGAAAAGAAAAGAAAATGAAGTAGGGGTGTAGCTCAGAGTGGAACATTTGCCCAGCATGTGTGAGGCCCTGGGTTCCATCCCTACCACCAAGAAAAAAAAAAAAAAAGAACTTAATAAAATTTCTGAGATATAAAGTACATGTAGAGCCCACTGAATTCTCTCCCAAAATGAATGGGAAAGAAACAAACAAAATGAACTCCTCATTGTGAAATTTTAGAGCTCAAAGTTTTTTTTTTTTTTTTTTGCGGTACTAGAGATTGAACCCAGAGACATTCTACCTCCGAGTTCCACCCCCAGCCCTATTTTTTATTCTTTATTTTGAAACAGGGTCTCACTAAGTTGCGGAGGGCCTCACTAAGTAGCTGAGGCTGGCTGGGAACCCAGATCCTCCTGTCTCAGTCTCCCAAGTACTGGGATTACAAGCATGCGCCACCACGCCTGGCTTGAGCTCAAAGATTTAAAAAAATAAAAAACAAGTCTCATCTAAAAGACTAAAGCATCAAAATGCTGTCAGTTTTCTTAATAGCAACACTGGAAGTTAGGAGGCAAAATTCTAAGCAATGATAATTTCGAAACTAGAATTTTACACCCAAACTAAAAAACAGTTGTGAGGGAAGCAAAGAAGACATTTCCAGATATGCATAGTTTCAAAATATTTACTCCACTGGCACTCTATTTTAGGAAGCTTATTGGAAGATATGCTTCACCAAGTGAAGAGTACTCAAGGCTAGGCAGAAATAAGGTCCAAAAGTGCAAAATCTACAGGGCAGCAGAGCGTGGTAGCACAGGCCAGTGATCCCAGTACTTGGGAGGCTGGGATTTAGTGATATTCTCAGCAACTTATTAAGACCCTGTTTCATAATAAAAATAAAATAGTGCTGGGGGTGTATCTCAGAGGTAGAATGCCCCTGGATTCAATCCCCAGTACCAAAAAAAAAAAAAAAAGAGATGAACAGGGGAGTGGGGTCAGTGATTAAACAGGATGCTGCTTGCTATGGTTAGGACATGTTTTGAGTGTGTTCCCCAAAGGTTCATGTGTTGGAAACTTAATCCCCAATGCAATCATGCCTAATAAGAGATGAATTGATTAGTGTCATTATTGTGGGAATGGGTCAGTTATCCTGAGAGGGGGCTTGTTTTAACAGCACCCTGTCTTGTTCCCACTCTCTCTTGCCCTTCTGCCTTCTGCCATGTTATGATGCAGCATGAACGTCCTTGTCAGATGCTGGAACCATGCTCCAGAGCTACGAGCCAAATAAATCTCTCCTCCTCCTTCTCCTCCTTTACTGGAGATTACACCCAGGGGCATTCTACCTCCATGTTACACCCCCAGCTCTATTTTATTTTTATTTTGAAACAGGGTCTCACTAGGTTGATGGGAGTCTCACTACTTGCTGAAGCTGGCCTTGAACCTGCGAGCCTCCTGTCTCAGCCTTCGAAGTACTGTGATTACAAGCATGTGCCACCACGCTTGTGTATTTATTTTGAAACAGGGTTGTGTGTATTCTTTTTTTTTTTTTTTGCGGTACCGGGGATTGAACGCAGGGGTGTTCTACCTCCGCGCTATGCCCCCGGCCCTATTTTTTTATGCTTTATTTTTGAAACTGGGTCTCATGAAGTTGCGGAGGGCCTCACTAGGGAGAGAGAGAGAGAGAGAGAAAGATTGCGCACGCGCACGCGCATGCGCGCTGAGGTTGGCCGTGAACCCGGATCCTCGGGTCTCCGCCTCCCAAAGTATTGGGATTACAAGCGTGCGCCACCACGCCCGGCTTATTTTTTTTATTTTGAAACAGGGTTTCGCTAAGTTACTGAGGTGGGCCTTGAACTTGTGATCCTCTGTTTCAGCCTCCCAAATCTCTGTTCTTTATAAATTACTCAGTCTCAGGTAGTTTGTTACAGCAGCAGACACTGGACTATGATGCAGTCCCACTTTTCCAGCTGCAGAACCATGTGGTTGGGAACAGACTGTACTTAAAGCCCTGCTCCCATGAAGAGAGCATTTTACTGCTGCAAGTGAGACCAGGAGGAAAAGTGATGACTTTGGACAGAGTGGATTCATAAATCGAATGTTTCATAACTGTCAGCCAAAAAGAAATTGGAAAACAAGCGTGTATGAATCACTTCATTCTTGTAGATAAATTTACTCCGTAAGTGGGGTAAGAAATATCAGGGCAGTCTGAAAAGAGGCTTGAGAAATAAGGACTAAGGCCCAAGCAAAGAATAGAGCTTATTTTTATTTTTAAACAGGCTTTGAGTTCCTCTTTGAACATTATAAAGCAAACATTTATTTTAAACCATGTTTTTGAAATGGCTTGCAGAGTTTTCCAAGGATGGCATTTTATACAAATCCAGACTTATTGAGTCACTTTTTGTGTGTATGTGGTACTGGGGATTGAACCCAGAGGCATTCTACCTCTGAGCTATGCCCCCAGCCCTATTTTATTTTTTATTTGGAAACAGGGTCTCACTACGTTGCTGAGGGCCTCACTATGTTGCTGAGGCTGGCCTTGAATCTGTGATCCTCCTGTCTCAGCCTCCCAAGTACTGGGATTATAAGGGTGTACCACCACGCCCAGCTTATGTTTTGCTTGTGTGTGTGTGTGTGTGTGTGTGTGTGTGTGTGTGTGTGCGTGTTACTGGGGATGGAACCAAAGGGCGTTCTACCTCTGAGCTACACCCCCAGCCCTATTTTATTCTTTATTTGGAAACAGGATCTCACTAGGTTGCAGAGGGCCTCACAAATTGCTGAGGCTGGCCACGAACCTGTGATTCTCCTGTCTCAGCCTCTCAAGTACTGGGATTACAAGCGTGCGCCACCAAGCCCGGCTTATGTTTTGTTTTTGAAATAGGTCTTACTAGGTTGCTGAGAGTCTCCCTAAGTTGCTGAGGTTGTTCTTGAACCTGTGATCCTCCTGTCTCTGCTTCCCAAGTACTGGGATTACAGGTGTGCGTCACCATACCTGGCTGAAAACACTATTTCATTCATTCTGGATCTGGGATTTGAAGAGTAGAGACTAACCAAAGAGATTTTATCTTAGCTGGGTGTTGTGGCTCCAGGAAAGGTCATGTGTTGGCAATGCACAAATATTTGGAGGTGAAATAACTGAATCAGGGCTCTACTTCATTAGTGGACAAGTCCATTGATAGGTTAAAAATAAAATGGATTTAGCCAGGCATGGTGGCGCATACTTGTAATCCCAGTACTTGGGAGACTGAGATAGGAGGATCACAGGTTTGTGGCCAGCCTCAGCTACTTAGTGAGACCCTGTTTCAAAATAAAGAATAAAAAGTAGGGCAGGGGGTGTAACTCGGAGGTAGAATGCCCCTGGGTTCAATCCCCAATTACCCCCCCCCCCAAAAAAAAGAATGGACTTACTGTGTGGAATCTATAGGCAGGTGGGGTGTGGCTGGAGGAGGTGGGTCACTCGGGGTGTGGCCTCAAGGTTTGTATCACTGGCTGCTTCCTGTCTCTTTCTCTTTCTGCTCTGGCTGCTCTGAGCAGCTTTCCTTTGCCAAGCCCGGCCACCATGATTTTTCTGCCTTGGAACTGGCCAACCATGGACTATGCCTCTGAAACCGTGAGCCAAAATAAACTTTTCCTTCTCTAAGTTCTTGTCAGGTGTCTTGATCTCAGTGATTAAAAAGCTAACTAGTACGATGATTATTTTCATTTTTAAGTCCACAAATTTGAATGAAGGGGGTGAGAGGGAGAAGGAGAATCAGATTCCTAAGGCAAGTGGTGAAAGTTAAGAGACTTACATCAGGGACATAAAGAGGGAGCTTTGTGTACCTGTGTGGAAGAGAACCTGGGCTGGATTAATTGAGTGATGAGCAGTGATGGGCAGTGAGTGCATGAGTTCCCTAAGAGGTGTGCAAAGAGGTGGGAAGGAAGAGATGCCAGACCAGGCATTTTCTTGAACCTTAACTTTTGGTTGCTTCTCAGAGCCTTCAGGGATAGTGAATTGTGGGGTGGTCAGGGAGGGTGGAGAGAGTAGGTGGTGGGGTGAAGCTGGCCACTGTACTTACAGTTTGTAAATTGGGCATTTGTCACTTGAGAACCACCTGCATTGTATATATTCTAATCTTACCCACCCTATCCCAGTTCCCCCTGCTAGCCTTCTCAGGGTGGTGTGTGTGTGTGTGTGTGTGTGTGTGTGTGTGCGCGCGTGCGTGCGCGCGTGTGTGTGTGTGTGTGTGTGTGTGTGTGTGTGTGGTGCTGGGGATCAAACCTAGGGCCTTGTACCTGCTACGCAAATGTTTTATCACTGAGCTATATC
>PVJS01061106.1:0-11076 GCA_004027185.1 Glis glis | reverse complement strand
CCTCCTCCTCTGCTTCCAGCCCCTGTAATGTGAGAGCAGAGCTGTGTGCTCTCTCTCTCTCTCTCTCTGCTTCCTGCCTCCATACCCTGAGCTCCGCAGACCTGACCTGATATGGATGGAACCCTGAAATTTCCAAAAACTGTGAGCAAATAGATATTCCTTCCTCTAAGTTGTGTGGTCAGTTGTTTTGGATTATATCAGTAATCATGTTGGCTGAGACAAAAGGTGACCCCTTAGGCCGGGCGTGGTGGCGCATGCTTGTAATCCCAGTACTTTGGGAGGCGGAGACCGGAGGATCCGGGTTCGCGGCCAGCCTCAGCTCTCTCTCTCCCTGTATCTCCCCCCCCCTCTCCTTAGTGAGGGCCTCCGCAACTTCATGAGACCCAGTTTCAAAATAAAGTATAAAAAATAGGGCCAGGGGCGTCGCGCGGAGGTAGAACACCCCTGCAAAAAAAAAAAGGTGACCCCTTAGAAATCAGCATAGTGAATGCAGGTGGGGTGGAAACTACACCAACGCTCATTGCAATGACACTTCTGAAAACCAGGAATTCAAAGAACATCCTGAAAGCTTGTAAAGGAGGTGGGCAGAGCTGGGTGTGGTGGTGCATGCTGGTGATCCCAGTACTTGGGAGGCTGAGATAGGAGGATCGCAGGTTTGAGACCAGCCTCAGCAACTTAGAAAGACTATCAGAAACCTAGGGAGACCCTGTTTCAAAAGAAAAAATAAAGAGGGCTGGGGATATAGCTTGGAGGTAGAATGCTCCTGGGTGCTCTGCCAATGAGCTACAGCCCCAGCCATTGTTATTTTTTATTTTGAGTCAGAGTCTCACTAAGTTGCCAAGACTGGCCTTGAATTTATGATCTTCTTGCTTTAACCTCTCACACTGCTCAGATTACAGGCATGCACTTGGCTAAAAATTATTATTTTAAGGGGTAAGGTCTGTATTTCCATATGAATAAAACAATGTATGAATTATAATAGATATTACATTCATATAGTTCAAAAAACTAAGCCAGGCATTGTGGCACATGTTTGTAATCCCAGTACTTGGGAGGCTGAGACAGGAGGATCGCAGGTTCAAAGCCAGCCTCAGCAGCTTAGCAACCCAGTGAGACCCTGTTTCCAAATAAGAAATGTAATCAGGCTGGAGTGTAGTTAAGAGGTATAATGCCTCTGTGTTCAAGCCCCAGTACCAAAAAAAAAAAAGAATTTGTTTACACTAATACTACAAAAATAAATGTGAACAAAGTACCATTAAACAATAGTTAAATAAATTAAAATTTTTCCTTCTGAAGAGTGGAGATTGCAGGTAGACAGAAATAAAGCAGAAAATAACTAATTTTTTTAAATTTAAAATTATTCAAGCCAGGCGTGGTGGTGCACGCTTGTAATCCCAGTCTTTGGGAGGCGGAGACCAGAGGATCCGGGTTCGCGGCCAGCCTCAGCTCTCTTGCTCTCTCTCTCCCTCTCTCTCTCTCTCTCTCTCTCTCTCTCTCTCTCTCTCTAGTGAGGCCCTCCGCAACTTCGTGAGACCCGGTTTCAAAATAAAGTATAAAAAATAGGGCCAGGGGCGTAGCGCGGAGGTAGAACGCCCCTGTGTTCAATCCCCGGTACCGCAAAAAAAATTATTCAAATAATAAAATGTGTTTTTAAAGATGAATGTTTGCATATTCTGTTTTCTAAGTTCTGTAGGGTAGTTCAAACTTTCCTTCTGAAGGTTCAATATTTGAGAATGCTGAAATAAACTAGCAATAAGCAGATTAACATGAGAAAAGCGTGCAGATTAATGTACATAGGTGCAAGAGTCAAGCCGAGAGTTATGAATGAGGAAAGGGTCGATGGTTGAAGTTTTTATAATGTCTTGTGTTACACAAAGGAAGAGTGAGATCCTGTTTCAAAACAAATAGGGTTGGAGGTGTAGCTCAGAGGTAGAACACTCTGGGTTCAACCCCCAGTACCACACACACACACACACACACACACACAGAGGAATAGGGGTGTGGGTCTCCCAGAGGTTGGGAGGCAGCAACACAAGCCATGGGAGGGTCAGGACAGGAGCCACATGGTGAGCCAAGGCTAGCTCAGTAGCAGACAAAGTTTCCCACTTCTTTTATTTTTTTCTATCCTACCTCAATCCCAGCAGTTGAGTGGACAGAAGAAATAATGGTATGATTGAAAGAGCACATGGTTTGAAATCAGAAAACCCAAGTTCCAATTCCAACACAGATGTTCAGTACCAAAAAAAAAAAAAAAACCCAGAACCAACCCAGTTCTAAATTCTAGTATGATATTCAGTCCATCACTTCAAGGGTAGGAAGCTCCACCTGTGTCCTAAATTCATTTCCCAGACCAAGGGTCAACCTATATCACACAAAAGACAGAATCACCAATTAAGTGGAAACTCCTGAGAAGGAAGAGGAAGAAGAGGAATAGGAGGGAAAAAAAGAAGAGAAGAGGAAAGGAAGATGGGAAGAAGGAAAGGGCAAAGGGAAAAGTCAGGAGGAGTTAGCAAAATACAGTGTCCAGGAAATCTCTTTTAATGGTTGTTAAACAAATACACAGATAAAAAGACAATTCACCTCAGCCAGCTTAGCAAGACCCAGTTTCAAAATAAAAAATAAAATAGGGCTGGAGCTGTAGCTCAGAGGTAGAATGACCCTGGGTTCAATCCTCAGTACACAACAACACACACACACACACACACACACACACATACCCACACACACCAGGTTTGGTGGCACAAGCCCTTAATCCCAATATTTGGGAGACTGAGACAGAAGAATTGCAGGTTTGAGGACAGCCTCAACAATGTATTGGAACAACCTACGGGGGACATTGTTTCAAAAAACAAACAACAACAACAACAACAATACTCCCAGAGGCAAACTGTCTTAGAACATCCCTAAAGATGAATGGAAAGGCCAGTTGTCAGCAACCCCTTCTTGCTCTTTCAGTTGGCGATGAGTCACCCATGCGGGGAGAGAATTTCCCAGGCTTTCCAATTTCAATGGGAGTAGATAGTGCGAGGCATTCATTCTAGCACAGAGTGTTTTCTCCTTTTGGCCATGAAGAGAATCCATTGTGTTATGATTAGGTCATGCTTGACCCACCTCAGGAATGTTTTCAGAGTGACAGAATATTTATTTCTCGGGGATGTCTCCAGGGTTCAAGAAGGTCGGATCAGAATACTTACAAAGACCTTGTGAGCCTACCAGGGTCTAAGAGGGATCCTCCCCCTCTCTCGTAGGCGGGCTGTTATTGTTACTCCAGCTGCACTGGGGCGATGACGCCCACTTTCTCATGCTAAACTTAGAATAAGGGAGTCATTAATAGCGCCTAATCACACCAAAAGAAAATCCTGCTTTCTTAAAAAATAATAACAGTCTTGCTTCAAAATAGCTTAATTGCCCTTCATATGTGTTTTGAACAAAAATTCTAGACTAGAATTTAACCTTTAGACTAGTAATAAAATGCCATTGTTTCTCAACCTATCATAATTACTCAATAAACACATATTTTTACTTTGAAAATTACATCTAAAATTATCCATGCAAATAGATTGTACTTTCTGATCGAATCACTGCAGATAGTGATGAATATCGCAAATCAGTTTTTGTTTCTCTGTCCCTCTCTCTCTCTCTTTTTTTTTTTTTTTTTTTTTGGTACTGGATTGAACCCAGGGGCATTCTATCTCCAAGCTACATTTTCAGTACTTTCCAAGTTGGTTTTTTTTTTTTTTTTGAAAGAGGATCATGCTAATTTGCTGAGGCTTGCCTGGAACCTAGGAAACTCCTCTCTCAGCCTCCCAAGTACAGGTGTGTGCCACTGTTCCCGGCCATACCACAAATCTTTGATGCCAATATTTTCACAGACTCAGCTTCCCCCCAAAAATCAGTAAATCCAGATCCTAACAAGGGCACTGAAATGAATGAAGACTCAATTCCCACGCAGTCACAGTATGGATTTGTAACTAACTCCTAACAGCTAATAATCTCCCTTCAGATTCACAGAGTTGAAAGGACCTCCGGTAAGAGGCTGTGAGAGCGAGACAGCCGAGTCACTCCTCGGGGATTGTCAACTGAATAGATTAATTGGGCATTCTTTCCATTCAAATATCAAGTTACGAAAATTGAGATCTATCTGGAAACAACCAACAAAACTCAACATTGAGGAAAATTTAGGTTTAACACCATCAATTCACATTTTAATTGTTTACAAGAATTTTTTTAGGCAAGAAATGTAATTAAATAACAAGACCTAAAGAGAAAACTAAGTAGGGTTCCCTCCTATAAAAAGGAATCTTGGGTTGGGGGGGGTCACTCAGTGGTAGAGCGGTGCCTAGCATGTGCAAGGCCCTAGCTTTGGTCCCCAGCACTGAAAAAAGAAAAGAGAAGAGAAGAGAAGAGAAGAGAAGAGAAGAGAAGAGAAGAGAAAAGAAAAGAAAAGAAAAGAAAAGAAAAGAAAAGAAAAGAAAAGAAAAGAAAAGAAAAGCCGGGCGTGGTGGTGCACGCTTGTAATCCCAGTACTTTGGGAGGCAGAGACCGGAGGATCCGGGTTCGTGGCCAGCCTCAGCTCCCTCTCTCTCTCTCTCTCTTTCTCTGTCTCTCTCTCTCTACTTAGTGAGGCCCTCCCCAACTTCATGAGACCGGTTTCAAAGTAAAGCATAAAAAATAGGGCCGGGGGCGTAGCACGGAGGTAGAACGCCCCTGCGTTCAATCCCTGGTACTGCAACAAAAAAAAAAAAAAAAGAAAAGAAAAACAGCCATGAAAGAAATCCCTCCCTCCTGCTCTACATATAGCAACTATAACTCAAAATGAAGTAGTAACATCAACCTTGGTTTTACAATAATCAATGAAAAATATTTACACACTTACCAATCGAACAAGCTTTACAAGGATTGCCATTCGCATTACTTTATTAAAGCCACTATAACTCGTTAGAACACAAGGTTGAAAGTGAAGTGATACCATGAATAGATGAGGCAGGGCATGGAGTGCTTGCTTTTCAGTGTCCCCCACACACATCCATGTCCATCTGATCAAAGCACACCATTTTGCACTTAGTGGAAGAGAAATGAGGAGTGGGGAAGAGGCATTACCTGCTTACCTACACCAGTTTCCTGAGGCATACTGAACGAACAAGGAGCAGGATGACCAAGGACTAAAAAAGACCAGTGTGGAGGAAGGCAAGGAAGGGGAGGGGTGGAATTTGCTATCTAAGTCTGTGTTGTCCCAGGCTGCAGCTCTGGAGCACAGTGGAGGCTCCTTGTGGAAGGCACCTCCTGGCTGCTGCCGGGACACACATTGTCTTTCCATCTGCCATTCCCAACTGCACAGGTGTGGCCCTTGCATCGATGGCTCCCATCCATCCACCCCATAGACAAGCTGTGTCACTCCCTGAGGTGTTAGCTAGTTCTTGACCTCTGAATCTTCCACTGCACCACGGAATTTCCCAGTCCTGCCACCCTCAAACTGGCATGGCCGCTGTTCTCCACCCTGGGCTCTTCTTGGGCTGTGGAGGGTGCCAGTCTTCACAAAGTGCCCCTCCACAAAGGGGCCAGGTCCACGGTCAAAGAGCACACAGCTGCCCCCACAGTAAGCATTTTAAATTCTAACAAAAAAAGGAAAAGAAAGACAGAAATTGTTAAAATACATTTAGAATAAGGTTGAAAGAAATAGAAATTGCTACTAGTGTGGAGAGCAACAGCACGTACCTATAATCCCAACTACTCAGGAGGCTGAGGTAGGAGATGGCAAGTTTGAGGCCAGCCTGGGCAACTTATTGAGACTCTGTCTCAAAATTTAAAATAAAAAGGGCTGAGGGTTTGGCTCAGTGTGTTCTGGGTTAATTCCCAGTGCCCCTGGAGTTAATTCCCAGAACAGGCAAAGAAGGAAGGAGGAAGGAAAGGAGGGAAGGAGGGAAGGAGGGGGAGAGGAAGGAAGGCAGGCAGGCAGGCATTACCTTACTGTCAATCCTAGGTTGTTTAAGCTGGAAGAGAATTTAGAGATAAGAAAACAGGCTCACACTGGGCATGGTGGCGCAGCACACACCTGTAATCCCAGTACTTGGGAGGCTGAGACAGGAAGATCGCATGTTCGAGGACAGCCTCAGCAATGTAGGGAGACTCTCAGCAACCTAACAGGACCCTGTTTGAAAACAAATAAATAAAAAGGGTTGGGGTGTAGCTCAGAGGTAGAATGCCCCTGGGCTCAATCCCTAAGAAAGAAAGGAAAGAGAGAAAGAAGAAAGAAGAAAGAAAGAAGGGAGGGAGGGAGGGAGGGAGGGAAAGAAAGAGAGAGAGAGAGAGAGAGAGAGAAAGAGAAAGAAAGAAAGAAAGAAAGAAAGAAAGAAAGAAAGAAAGAAAGAAAGAAGACAAGACAGATTCAGAGAGATTTTGTTTTGAGACAAGATCTCACTGTGTTGATCAGGCTGGCATCAAATTCCTGGGCTCAAATGATCCTCCCACCTCAGCCTTTCAAGTGGTTGGGATGATCTGGCCTGGAAACTATTAATGAATTTTAATCCTTCTTCTCTTTTGTCTTCATGGTTTTAGAGAAAGAAAATTAAATTATTTTTTCTACTTATTTAATTGGTTCAAAAGCCCACCCAAATCATGCTCAGCTCTTCACATTTAACAGTTAGAGAAAATAAATCTATAAGTAAATAGCAGAGCCCCATGCTGGGACCCAAATCCCTGTCTGGACACGTATCCCCAAGGCTATGGTGCATATCCACACCGGGATATTCATGCAGGAACTGTTTAGGTGTCCAGGCTGTGCCCCAGGGTACAATACGACATGAACCTGACCTAGGTCACTTCCCTGGGTGGTAAGTCCCACCCAGGGAAGAGACAAGCCTGCGCTTCGAGATAACTGAGACCAGAAAACATGCAGGGTCAAGCATTTACTCACAACAAAGGAGCTGTGCACACGGTCCAGGCCCTCACCACATGCAAGTCCCCCTGAGCTAGCGGATCTGCTCATCCCACATCTGATCTGCCAATGGAGCTGCCTGCAGTCCACTTCCTGCTGTGGTAGGAGGATCAGATCCTTGCCCTGTGGGTCTGAAATACAGAACCTGGGGGCAAGCCTGGGAGCCACCATAGCATGCGTGGCTAAGCAGTGCTAAAAAGAAAGGTTTCCCTGTGCCCAACACAAGGGGGATCAGGGACAGGCTGGTGTGCTGTGCGTAAGCACGTGTGCAGTGCAATGGGTGAGCTTGTACTGAGCCTGGTTCCTCCTGGGAACCCTGGGGAAGTGCTAGGCTGCCCTCGGATGGTTCCCTCACAGAACACTCCGACTGTATAGTGATCCTGATACATTCATGTGTTGTCTGCAATAGCCCCACAGCGGGAAAACAGTGGAGTGAACAAACTGTAGTATGTTAATACAATGAAATACCACACAGCAATCAAAATGACAGACCAGAGATGTGCATGATGATGTAGATGGATCTTAAAATCCATATCACGGACAAGAAGCAAGACACAAAGCAATGTGGACTCGTTCATTTATATGAAGATCAAAAACACACAAAAAGCTAAACTATTGCTCAGGAATTCATGCATAAATTGGTGAAATGCTAAAGAGCAAGTGACCAAAAGCAACTAAGTGACATTTATAAAAGGCAGACTAGAACTGGGTGCGGTGGCACACACCTGTAATTCCAGCTACTTGAGAGGCTGAGGCAGGAGGATCACAGGTTTGAGGCCAGCCTCACCAATTTAGAAAGACCCTGTCTCAAAACAAAAATAAATAAATAAATAAAAAGGCCTGGGCATGTAGCTCAGTGGGAAAAAAAAATTGCAGAATAGTGGCTACCTTCATGGGAAAAGGAGGAAAAGGGAAAAATCATTTGATCAGAATACTGTTTCAGAACACGGGTATTCTGAAATTTTCGACCTGGGTGGTAACCACACATGTCTACTACTTAGCGAAACCCTCAGCAACCTAGGGAGACTCTGTTTCAAAATAAAAAGGACTGGGGATGTAGCTCCAAGACAGGGTGCTCCCAGGTTTAATCCCCAATTAGAGAGAGAGAGTGAGAGAGTGAGAGAATGAGAGAGAGAGTGAAAGAGAGAGAGAGAGAGAGAGAGAGAGAGAGAGAGAGAGCATGCCAATACTAGGAAAATCCTTTGCACAAATCTTTGTTTCCACATACATTGTCTAAATACTGCCTAAATGATCTGAAGGACCAAAGCGACGCCATGACAGGCTTTAGTTAAGGCTTTAAGTAAAATAGGCCTAAGTATCTGTTTTTCTAGAAGTTAAGTTTCTACAGCCTGTTGCCCCATACCCTGTAGAAACCATTAAGTGTGATAAATCTGATCTTGTCCCTAGCAACCCCTAGAAATAGCCAATCGGTGTCAAGCACACCTGGGTCTGGAATTCCAGATAATTTGGGCGAGGCCACTCTGACCAAAGTGGCCCCCACCCATCCTGGACATTCCTGGGAAAGGTACTGCGGGCCTGACCAATCAGCTTAAATGTCACCATATAGGGTTAATGCTTCCCTAATGATGACCCCTACCTAAGGCGCGAAAATTAAACCAACCAGGGAACGCCAACAAGCTGATGTTTTAAACTAACCTATCAATGTAAAGGTGGGGCGGGCTGCCTCCTTAAGGGATAAAAGCTTTGTTCTCGGAGAGCAAGGGGTTTCTCCCTGTGACCACTGCGTTGGTGCACGTTAGGAGCCCAAGCTCGAGCTTGAATAAAGGACCCTCGTGTGTTTTGCATCGGAATCGGCTCCTGGTGGTCTTTGGTGGGATCATGAACTTGGCACTTCAGATCCTCATAGTAATTCTATTGTTTTGTCATTAACATTTGACATGTGAAGAGATGCAGCCTCAGGGAGATGATGTAGTCTACCTATTGCCAACGTGCCCACTAAGTGGGACAGCCAGAAAGATAGGGAAGCATGGACTTTGACCCGCAGTCCTCAGCCTCTTTGCTTCTCCCTTGGTTAGATGCTTCAATACTATTACATTTATATTGGAACACTGAGACTGCTGTTAAATAGAGCGCTCCATCTGATAGAACATCCCAGAAGCCTGAGTCTTCACCCTGGGCTCCAGCCAATAGCTCAGCTAAAGACATCATGGAGTCTTATCTCACTCTGACTTTTGGCACAAACACCAGACATTCTCCAGACAAAGGAAGAAGAGCCCTCCCAGAATCCCTGGCATGAGAGCCTCCACCTGGGACAACCAGAGAAGGACAGTAAGAATAACAGGGAGAAGGAAGAAACAGAGCCCATGATGGCCCAGGTTCCCCCACCACACACACCCTTGTAGGCCTTTCCTTCCACCCGGAGGTCACATGAGAAGAAGCTCGTCCCTCGGGGAGAAACCCTGACTATAGATGCCTTCAAATCCAGAGTAAGGCCAGGGAGTGGGAGGAAGAGCAAACCCACCTGAGCTGCTTTTGCAGAAAAAGCTAAAAGATTTCTGGCAATTGCTGGGGAAGCCTCTCCTAGCTGCTGTGCAGGCAGGTCCAGGTTTCCCAGGTGCATTAACCCTTAACTTCAGTCCTCCATACTGTCCAGTAGCTTTTGATGTCTCACCCCTGCATCCTCAGAGACTCAGCCAAGCTTCTCAGTCAAGTTTGCTCACACCCATTTGCATCACCAAAGACCTCTACTTAGGATAATATAGTGCCCCAGGGCAGCTAGAAATTCCATTTAAAGAGCCAGTTTGCCTTGGAGGGAAACTGTGTAGACCCAATCATTGGAAAACCTGCATTAGATCTGGTAAATAGACAGCAAATAGCTTGGAAGCAAGGATTTAAATTATGTCATGTCAGAAATAAAATACTGAATATAATGAATAGTTGATTATAAAAAATATTTCTTTGATCTTTGATGAATTGCTGTTCATAGTGCAGAGCAGAAGAAAAACATAGAGGCTAAAATTGAATTGATTGTTACAGAGCACATTTTTAAGTAGTGCCCTCTGTTTTGGGAAAATCTGTTGGCTGCCATAGTGGAAGGTACCAAAGAAAGAGGCAGACAGAAGCACGGAACTGATGGATAAGAAGTATGGTCAAGACCGGTGGATCCGCACAGCTTGGATCAGAGAGAGGGAGCTTATAAACTGGTCAGGACACAAGCGTCTTTCATCCAAGCTGGAATGTACCTGGTTTATCTCAAGCTAGCATGAAGAAGTTGAGGTCCAGTTGTAAAGCTCCACATACCATCTAATATTGTTGTTGTTTATCTATGGTATGCTGGGAAAATCTGTAAGGAAGCAAGCCAGGGTTACTCAGAGACAGTCATAGCAGTTACAACTCAAGATAGCTGCAGTCAGGTCAAGCTGGATTCCTACGAACGTCTTATCTAGCATCCGTTCCTAATAAAGGAGACTCAAAGCTCTTAATTCTTATAAAACAGCGCATTGACTCCAATTAATTAGGGTAGTCCCTTTGACATAGTTAGGGCTTATGGGCATACATGGTATATTGCCTAAAAAACTAAAACTAGTGGGATTTATTTACCTTCACCCAAAGTAGGAAGAAAAGCCAGCTTTGGGGAATCTAAGATAACCCAAGTCACTCTCCCAGGTCTTTGACACCAGCCATGCCAGAGTATCCTATAGACAAGAGGGTACTGTGTTCCTTTCTGGACAAACACTTGCACACAGCTGCTAAAGGCTAGGATTTGGGACTGAAGAATACAAGCGATGAAGAGAATATGTGCTTGAACACCCACTTGCCTCACTACCTTGATGATTTGGCTTATAGAGTAAAGAAAATAAAAAGAGGAAGCACAAGGTCTGGCGTGTAGCTCAATGGTATAGCGCTCGCCTAGCATGTGTGAAGCCTGGGGCTCAATCTCTGGCATCACAAAAGAGAGAGAACTAGAGACAGAGACACAGACAGGAGGAGGAGGAGGAGGAGGAGGAGGAGGAGGAGAAGAAGAAGAAGAAGAAGAAGAAGAAGAAGGGGAGGAGGAGGAAGAAGGGGAAAGGGAAGGGGAAGAGCACAGGGAAGGGGAAGGGGAGAAGGAGAATAATTCAGTGTTCTCTGAGGTGGGAGTTGCATTCCACTTTTCAGAAATTATTCAAACACACATGGAG